>JAAOWG010000013.1:0-79413 GCA_036491945.1 Paranurophorus simplex
AAGAAAACAAAACAAAAAAAGCGTCAAGTGTATGTATGTAATGAAATAGCCTTAAAACTAGAATTTTATAGTTCAATGGTATTACCAATTGTAAGGATTGATTGGTGTTCTAGATTGCGCTGCAAGATAGTTACCAGAAAGGATTAAATTATGCAATGTTTATTCGCTTCACAATTCATTACAAGAGAACAAAACCACGCCACAAAGACAGAGAATTGCAGCGTGACAATCTTGTAATCACAGCCTGGATGGGTTTGGCAACTAAAATCCTCTCTTATTGCCAAATCTGGTTGTTTAGAGTTTTTAAAGTTTTGATCGAAATATTTGTAACAGAAAGCAACTACTAAGAAGCATGTATTTCCTTTAGATTCTATATTTATTTCAGGTATAATAAGCAGTAGTTTTAAAATAGAGGTTATATTGCCCATAAAACTTGATCTCATTATTTTTTACAAACTTTATCTACATATATTTGAATTGATCCAATTTCTTTCTGGAAAAAATCTTGACACTATAAAACTTCCACTACGTGTCAAGTGTTATTCATAGGCACAACGATTACATTTCGTCAGTGAGATTTGTCAAATTTTTTATCGCTTCATTGTATCCAAATTACAATTTTACATCGTTGTCTTAATTTGTTGGATGGCATACTGCACCACAAAGTGAGAAACCATGCTAAATGAGGATAATTTTATTGAAAGTAAAAAACAAGTTAAACATATGTACAGATGCAAATTATATAAATAGGAACACACAGTTGCAAACAAATTTGTATTATGTTACAGGCGAAATTAGGAGCAATTAAATATGTCTCAGGACGTTAAATAGGTGATTAGTACAGCATTATATTTATTTAACTACCCATCTTTTGAATGAGGAATAAAACCAAATGATACCATTGTTAACTTACTGCATCCTTTGAAATGAAACAGTTTTACACGCTTCGTTCATTGTAGGCTACACGTTTGTTTTATTACTGAATAAAAATAATCGTACACCAACAAATATGTGTTCACGCACCGTTATATTTGCTATTAAGAGTGTGAAGATGCGAATGATTTTTTTATAAAACGTAAAACAATGATTGAATTTAGTTGCTGAATTGCCGTGTTTTATGACAAAATTGTCCATAATTGAAAATATGGATTGGCAATTGCCATTATAATTTGTCATTTTCGTTTTAAACTTTGTTTTCTGTGTCTTCGTACCGTGAACAATTTTTCACTTTAACGCAATCATGAACTTTATGAGAACGTTTTCGTTTTTATTCGTGTAATAATTAGCAGTTTTTTACTTTCGAAAACAACTTGACCTAGCTACCATATGAATTAGAAATTTAAGCAGAATTTAAACATTTCAGATGTAATCCATTGAAATTTCCTGAGTCTACCTCCCTTTGTAGTAGGAAAAGAAAGCTCAAAAGATGAAACCAAGAGCTTTCGATGTAGCACCATGGTTTTACACATAGTACTTCCAGAACCCTTGGAACGTCGGACTCAACAACATACAGAAAATGAAGAGTCGATGGGACCAAGAGTTTTGTACTGTCATAAAAAGCTATGGCTTACAAGGCCAACTACCATGGACCCTGAGCAACAAATCTATAATTATGGTAATCAAATTGAACTTTGACTCAGGACATACCTCTTCAATTCATAGATTGTAATGAGGCGTTACAAGGCTCAACTCCAAATAAACAATGTCGTGTTCAAATCCCAACTACTCACAAGCTTCCACCAACCCCAGGGAATAACAAATTAAATTTTGAATTGTATCCAATATCCCATGCAGAAAAGAAAGCTTTGTTTCGGTAAGTTCATCAAAATATGCAAAGTACCAATGAATACTAATCACATTTAATCAACAACATTGTCCACTAATTTCTAACTCCATATTTAGGGGATACTTGACAATAATATTAAGCTGCATTTATGCAATTTTTATTTTAATGTTGGGTGTGGTGGTGTACATTGCCGACCTCATTTCCAGAACAGCCATTTTAGCAGAGGTGAATAATGTGATTCTATGATTTTTTGGTATTTTAACAAAAAGTTATGAGTACATAGGTTTTCAGCGTGTATTTAGTTGCCCTCGGATTATCTTGGCTTATTTTCCTCTACTATGATCTTCGACGACATCAATACAAAATTCGTAGTCATAGTATAGGACAAAATACAAAGGAAAGTAGTGGTGGTAAACTTAAGTCCGTGGCAACTAAACCCATCTCGGAACATCAAGAGAGAAAATCGAACAGCAAAAATAAAATTGGTAGTGGTTGTGATGTTAATACCAAAGGATTGGGATCTGATCACCGTTCCTTCAATCGCCATGCTTATATTTTTTGTAGAAATCGACACTCGGGCTCATTTTATTTAAAAATTGGAGCAGCAGGTTAATACTTTTTAGATTTATGAACAATCAAGAGAAATGCATAATTCAAAGAAATGTACATACACATGAGTTTCAAGCAACAAAAACAAATCATTTCATCCAGTTTTCCTATAAGCTTATGAATTCCTAAGATTTATGAATCTCTCTCTAGCGTCCATTTTGCAATCCTTCATATTGTGAAAAATTTTTATTTGTTTAGGATTTTGCTTCGGACATCTCATTCACTCGGGGTTACTGTTATGTCGTCAAATTATATTTTTTACCTCAAATGATGAACGAGTGTATAATCGATGTGCCAACTTGGCCAACTTGGTTCTTGATGTATTGTTTCCAATATATTCTTTTTTATTATTGTTTGTGATTTTTAAATACTCGAATGTAAGCTTATAAATTAAACACCAGAGTGTCTGTTTAAATGATTTTATATTTATGTATTTCAGGTAATAATTAATCGTCACAAAGAGCTATCCAGATTTGCTCTTATGCATTGTATTTCTTCGAGTATGTGCTTTTGGTTTTGGAGCATTTTGAGAGAAACGTAAGTGAGTTTTACTTGTATTAAAAGGTAAAAGAAATGTCCATTAAAATTCCTCTACGGTGGGAGTGATGGTGTTTACACGCTCGGACAAATTATATAATCTCACTTGCATGACTTTAATTTAGTGCGGATTCTCTGTATCATAAAATGGCAGAAGGAAATTCTTCTGAAAAACATTATCATCGTAATAATAACCATGGATTGCCACTCGCACGTGTCAACGTGACAAATAATTCCTTTGAAGCATTACCTTTAACTGGTTTAGAAGGTGGCTTTTGACAATTTATTCTTAATGCAAGTGCCAACATATTGATCACTTTCAGATTCTCAAAGCACGGTTTTTGATTTCTTGAATGCTTCATCTGCAATTTCTACGTTTTATGATCCCTGCGTTGAATTTTCTTCAATATCCGAACTCGTAGTGAAAATGTCTCCTTATCTTTACCCTTTCAGTATTGAATACAGCATTTTAATCGGTAAATTTATATAGTTACATATGCATATATAAATATTTTTGGAGAATGGGATTATTAAAGTGATATTTATTTTCGAACACGTCTAGTTGGTGTCCTTTTTATAATGTGGCAAAATATTGGAAAGGGTGAAGATATTATGAGAAGAAGGCAACGCTTAGGATCAAATAATCAACCCGAACATCTTTCATCACCTTCTACAAGTTTTACAAATCATCTTATCATTCATGCGGACTGTCATGCTGCAAACAAAGGCTTATTTGCTGGCCTTTTAATCCTTGTTGGAACTGTGATTAGTGTAATAATCTTTTACATAGCACTAGATGATTTTCGTAGTGGATTTGCTGCTCAGTGGGTGAATCTAACATCACAACTTGCTTTATTGATCATCATGATTATCACGGTACTATGTGCCTACCGTCAAATAACAAAACTGGACATAAATATACACGCCGTGTCATTGTTGGATGATTTGCTTCTCTTCCTTTGTCTTCCGTCCTTTTTTCTATATACAATATTCACCGTTGTTCCAGCCATGGCACATCAGGACTATTATGCGATTGTGGTTTGTAGTTTACAGGTAAGTTGATATATTTGTCTTGGGACAAGAAGAGCTTGTTCAAACATTCTCCTTGTATTGTTGTTCAAGGTAATTCAAGTGATTCTTCAAACCCCATGTATCATCGACGGATTAAGACGGTGTAGTAATTCAGAAGAGCTTCGACGGGATAAGCCGGGGCGGGAGTTGGTTACATTTCTAATTGTTTGCAATTTGGCCATGTGGATTATTGAGACGTTTGAGATCAAATCTGTGTATGCCCAACACGAACAAATCTCTTTTTATGGAAGTATTCTTTGGACTCTTTTGAGTCATATGACACTCCCATTGACGTTATTTTATCGTTTTCATTCTTCAGTGTGTTTAGTTGATATCTGGAAGTCTGCTTATGAAAGTAATTCTTGAGATTTACTTTAACTCAGTTTCTTTGTTTGATGGATTTTTTTTACCAAAGTGTTGTTTAATAAACAAAGTACAAACGCTGGAACAAAAGAGTTGCAATTTCCCCTTTAATTTCCTCCCTATGAATCTCATAAAACAATAAAACACTTATTAAATCAACTTTCACCCAACTACCAATTTCCAAAATCCTTCCTCCTTGAAGAGCTAACTGAAGAAGTATATGTAATTGAAGCCAGCTTTGGTATCATGCAGGTTTCAACGACAACGAACTCCAATATGAACAAAGCTCGTAAGTCGTGAAACCCGAAGCATACCAAAACATAAAACCATCTCCAAGTCTCAAGAGCCTGTTCCAAGTACAAAAGAATTATATTATGATAGTCCAATTAATTCCAACCTTACCCCAAAGCCTTCAATTGAGTAAGCATATCAATTTCTGCAGAGATCGGATTTCACTGAAAAAAGTGCAACTCTATCCTCAACCCACAAGACAAGAGTGAAACCAGAGATATTTTATGATGAAAGTCGAAAAGGTTGTTAGTGGGGGTCACTATTGTCACTAAAAAGCAAACCACCTCATTATATTCCCACTATTTGACAAAAGCCCCGGAAGTTAGTGATTGAAGCTGTACAATGTGCATGTAGGTTTGACTGGAAATTCTTGACCATTGGACTGTCCCTCCCTTGTGTGCCATGAATGAGTTTATTTTAGTTAAGTATACAATTTCCCTGAGATAATAATCCACCAAGCCCTCTCCATTTATAGATTCCGTCATGCATGAAGAATCCAAGCTAGAGCAAAAATAGGGAGAGATGGATGCAAATCCAACTAAATTTCTAAAATCCAATCTAACCTCACCTCAGCAAGGTAATCTGTTTAAAACGCTAGCCATATCTGTTTTTGCAGAGAGAGAAAATAATCGATTTTTTTATACAGTCCCATCACACTTATTCACGCAACCAACAAACCTACAATGTAATAAACACCTTCAACAATCTTTCCCTCACACTTTGTCCTTTGTAACCAAGTGTTTTTTTTACAAAAAAAGAAGAAATCAAATCACTTTCAAAGCACTTTCATCATCCTCTATGGTTTGTAGTTCCCCTGTTTCTCTCAAGCGAATGAGTTGATGTTGCTCTCTGAGAAAGTTAACAGGGGTTCGCTCAAGTTTTCTGGGCCTGCTGGGGTTCATCTTTTGCCTGCTCAGGCGCTTCTCTCTCTCTCGTTTCCTCGACAAACCTAAAGCCACCAACAACCTCATGTCATAATCACTGGCCACACACAGACACAAATTCAATGATTCGCCTCATTGCTTCTACTTTTACCTTCACCTGCTCAATTGCTTTGAATCAGCTCTAGCAAGGCTTGGTATAGATAACTCATCTGACGTTACCTCTCGGAGGTTACCTCATTTGCAAACAAACTCAAGAAAAACCTTTATCACAGCCCCTTTTTGGGTACAGGAAACTTTCACTTTCAACAAAATCTTGTGCTTGGATATGGAGAGAGGGTAGAGGTGGATTGGAAAATATCATCCTTTACCTAAATTTGTTGATGTCTCTGGAAAATGCATGAACCCTAAAAATCACATTTTCCTTGGTTTTTTGTGTCTTCAAAAATTGAAGAAAAATGAAACAACCACAAACACATGAGTCATGTTTATTTATCCCTTTTCCCAAAGTCTGGCATACATTGTGCAAGCGTCCTTAGATTCACACTTTCTTGTTACGTGTTCTAGGCGACAAAGAAAGTAACAGAGACTAAGTCCTTTTTAATGCTGGATACACTGGAGAGGAAGATTATCTTTTTTTCACCCATCAACCCACCAAACAAACCACATGCAACAAACTGAATAAACCTACTTTCTTTTCAAAATGGAAAACTATTAATCTTTGTCTTGGAATTATAAAAAAACATCTCACCTGAAGGGTGCAATTAACTTGGGTCCTTTTGCATCTCTTTTTCTATTTCCTAATGATTATCATCATTATTTATACGCTGTTCATGGTCTTAGACATCTCCCGTTGCTTCCCTTCCATACCCACCCATGGCACTTTTAACAAAATGGAGAATTTAATATTCGACAATTTGTCCATTGTCAAAACTGCGAGAGAGATGAAAGGTATACGGGAATGATGGGATAAGAGGCAATTAACTGAATTATCTCTATTTCTTTGTACATGTGCTGACAGGCACAACTAATCTTCAACCTTGGCTAAACTGTTTTGAAACGAAACGTGCAAAAATGATATTATTTTATATACTTGAGGTGAAGTGTGCCAGATTTTTTCACACCTTTGCTCAGGATGAATTTAAACATATTGTTTTTATTCCAACAAATATTATTTCATATATTTCTTGTGATTGAAAAAAGAAGACTATTTCAAATGCTTTTCTCTTATCCCTTTAGAACCAAGAGAAATATACGGCTTTCATCTGAATATGTAATAGTGGAAGATATGCAAAAGATTTAGGTGTCAAGGGGTTATGCTAAGATGTGAAATTCTATTCTTACCGTATGGGGATCAAATGTATCCATGTAGATTGGCAACTTGAGGTGTTTTTTGAATTTTCGTTATTTTGAGAAAGGGCTGGATATTTCTGTATTCCTGTTGGGTATTGGGAAGGGTTTGAAGCATCCTACAAATAGCAACAACAAGTGATAAATGTATTGGAATATGAGGTGAGAGCGTCCTTCCTTGAGTGGAATGTGCTGGGGAATTGGATCCGGGGAAAAGAAGAAGTATGAAAATGAAATAATCTTTTCTGAACGAGCCTTCAAAGAAAGAGAAAGCGAACAGATCGAATGCACTTGTGGAAAAAAAAGAGGTTTTCCCTTTGGACAAAATATGAAACAAGGGATATAAAAGGAAATGAAAGAGAAAGTTGAGAAAGCTGTAGTAGTCACAATGAAACCTTGGTCACTTTCCCCTTTCTGTTAAGTGTAACCCCCTGCCCCCCCTTCAACTATAGAAAACAACAAGTGAGTGGTTCCACCGCAAACTAGAGAGTTTATATATCCAATACTAAGCCAACTGGAAAGAGGAAATGATGAACGATTTTGATAAAAACGCTCAGCATGGATTCAAAATCACAACTGAACTCCAAAAACTAAACATCCATTATAGGAAGTAGGATTGATAGGGTCTAGAGAGTCCTAGAGTAGAAAGGCCTAAAAAAAGAGTTTTCTCTCTGTCGCTTTTAGCTCAGACTTTTTTTGTTAGTTTGTAGTAACATCTTTGCTTTCTCCTTTAATAAAGTAAATCACAACGAAGCAAGGAAGAAGCAAAGGAAGGAGTCTTGCTTTAGATATATTGATTGGAAGAGAGAAATGTACGAGAGCTCTACATCTACTTCGTTAAAATGTAAAAAGTCTCACAACTCTTGGGGCTTAGCTACGAAGCTAATTATTTTATCAACTAAAGAACATGCCCATAATCTTATCATTCTCTTGGGGGCAAAGAAGTTGCTTTCAACAACGTGTCCAATTTATGTGCTTGTACTTGTGGTTTGCCAAAAAAAGGAAGGGAAATATTTGATGGAAGGTGAAAAAATGGGAAATGAAGGCAGCAAAGCATTCATGCATTGAAATGAAATGTGATGTGATGAAAAAGTAGACAATATCACCCTTACTCCCGGAAGAAGGGTCAGTAAGCAGCACAAGATCTGTTGAAATGCTCAAAATGGCCATATTATTGCATGAAATTCATTGTTACAGTGGGTGGCTTCGGCTGTTGGATTGTTTAGCTGGAGGGATATAATTTAAATTTGTTACTTTACAGAATTTATTCTGAATTTACAATGAAAGATGTGGGTTTTGACCAATATGCAAATCCCATCTATTCCTCTATTTGTTTTGGTAAATAAAATACATAATTTCAATTCCTGAGAGATTACCAATTTTTCAACCATGAGGCAAGTTGAGGAAATAAAGAACATAAGAGCAAAGGTGAATGATGAAAATACAAAAAGAGTGAAAGTCCTGCATCTCCATCCTAAATGCAATAATAAGGTACAAAGAGAAAATTTGAAGTCCAAGTTACGAGTGTGAGAGTGGACGTTGTAGGTCCTCATATGCTTATATATGTATGTACAATTGAACAATGTACAACAATAGAATTCTGAAAAGGCGGAAACGTTACGGAGGATAGATATGTCATGCATCCGTTCAGACTCAATGACTTCCAGTGAGGATTGTATGTATGTCATGCTTGCATCTCTTCTTTTTTTTAATCTTCGTATCCGTTCACTTTCATCAATAATGTTTTTTTCAAACATATCCAGACACAGCAGCCTAAAATCCTATTCTACTTAAAAACGTCCACGGCACTATTTACAATCCAAATCGACATTCAATTGATTCAACTTTAGCCAAATGAACGAGTGGGATAAAAGGTTTTATGCATGTACTTATATTAAGGAAGGTGTATAACTATAAACTGATTGGTTCAAAATTGTTAGATGAGTTCAGATCAGATCAGCAAGGGTTTTTTAGGAAAAATCAGACTACAATCAAATATAAAAATGATGTTAAGTAAAAGGGATAAACTATTGTAGGATATGAAGCTATATATAGCATGAATGTTGTAAAGCTTCCAATTTTTGTAAGGGTAAATTTATTTCGTCATTGTGATAACTAAGAAATTAAGAATAACAGAGAATGAACATTTTGCGATTAAATTCATCCGCATGATATTTAATTTGATGAAACTGAAAAAATTCTAAATCCGAATTTAGTCTAAAAATGGAAAACCTGCATCTATACAAAAAGAGGACACCATTGGAGCATCGGAAGCTTGACTGGAGGAATCAATGCTGCTTCCAGAACTAAGGTCATCACAACTCCCAAGTCCTTGACTTTGACATCCAGCTGGAAAAAAAATTATTACTAATCTCGTCAACCTTTCGAAATGAAATAGAGCCATACCACTATCTTGAGATCGCAAACCACAATTTTCAATCATTGCTTCCGCGATATTTTCTTTAATCAAGGAATCATTGTTAACAACTGTTGCATCTGAGTGGCAATAGGGATCAACAAGTCGAGGAGATTGTTCCAAGCTACCTAAATACATCTTACGTTTCAAACACACGTACAGCTACTTTAGATTAAACTACTCACTTCCTGAGCTATCTTCAATAACAAAAGGAAGTAGAGATGAGTAGACTGGCATATTGACTGGGTTAGATCTTGCAGGTCTGTTTGTTATATTCACTTCCACTGTTTCAATATCATGAACACCAGCCTTTGGTGCGCCCCTAAAATAAAATATGATAAAAGTGATACTTTGCATTATAAAAATGAAAAAATGAATGATGCATCCTGCAGTACTTACTGTAATTGTGAAGGGTTAAAAACTTTAAAAGTAAACTGTGGACCCATCCAAAGCCTTCGGTGTGGACCATGATGCGTCGTTATTTCAACTTGTGAAAGCCAATGTTCGTCAACATTCTCATCAGCATCCGAGGAGGCAGCGTTTCTGCCACCGGTATGTGAATCCAAGCCAGCATTCAGGAGAATAAGTGTGTTATTTGGTTGTAATGGGGGCTGAAGCTCTTTCGTAAATGATGGCTTGCTCAGTTTCCACTGTGCTTTTGCATGAACAGATAGTTCAATAGTTGTATCATCTGAAACTTTTCCTTGGCTGATGTTTCGTTGCAATGAGTCTGCAAATAATATAATGAATATTCCAAAAACTAAAATTTCAATCGTCAGGAATAATTCCAAATTACCAGGAGAGGGCTTGGGATCCAAAAAATATTCTATAAGATTTCCAAAGCATGTCATCACAAATAGAGAGTCTACAGCTAATTTTTTTCTTTTATCACATCCAGTGACATTTGATGCGTTCATTAAAAGATGGGGTCTGGGATCACCAAATAGGGAAACAACAACAGACCGCTCATCCTGTAGAAATGTCTTTGCTTTGGTCACAGGAGGGGAATTCTTTGGTGAAGAAGATGCCGTTCCAGAAGTATTTTGTCGCAATTGTGCCATTGGTAGAATTGTAATTGTACCATGTAATGCTGTTGTTCGTGCAGTAGAACTAGAGGTTTGGGGTAATTCCGAAATTTTCATCCCCACTGCTGCAACATTAGGAGAGGGATTAGATCCAAACACAGGAACAGGCGCAGGACTATGACGACCTGATGAACTTGGATCATCCAATCCAGCTGTCCTGTGGAATCTACTGAGTCGATTCACTACTTTATGGGAGGTGTGAGTCCGAGCGCTGATAGGACCCCCGTATGGAGTTATAGGAAAGACGTGCGTGGTTCCTCTCAGAGTGCTGACAGCCACCCAACGTGAATCAGGAGCGAAAGAAATATTTTGAACTTTTGCCACTGTATCGCCCCTATGTAGAACGTACAAGTGTTGAACACTTCCCAGCGCGGAGCTGAGTGGATGGGGATGAATTCGAAAGACATTAAAGTCATGACCATGTCTATCAGCAGTCACAACAAGCATTCCAGAGGGGTCAAAATTTAATGCAGTGACTGGACTTTGATGATGTGCTACAAAATGAGCAATAACAGGGCCATGCATTGCTGAATTCCCAGTTGAAGTATCACTCATGCAAAATTCTCCTGGATTTAAATCCCTCAAATTGATAACTGTGATAATTCCAGGCTCAGGGCTAATATTTTCATTTTTTCCAGCCAACCGATGACCCGTGATGCTACTTGCCACCGTTTCTCCAAGCCCTTTCAACCCCTTTGTTAAACTTTTAGCAGCATACAGCATTGAGGCAGTGTAAGATAAGCTCCCTGCCGCTTCTACTCCTCCTCCCGATTGATATTTGGGAAAAAGCCTTCTCTCCGTATAAGCTAACCACGTATTTCCTAATGAAATTGGATTATGTGTTGGAGCAAGGGAAGATGTACTTCCAAGTTGTGAAATCGTCACTTTCGTCTCCAATGTTAGAGGATCCACGACAATGATTTTATCCAGAAATGAAACCACAATGGCCATTGCATTAGACAGTATATCTAACGCACCCTGGATGAATTTTGAACTCTTCAATGACTCTCCTGTTTTGAGTGAAATGAATGTTAAGTAATTTGAGGTTCCACTTCCTTCTGAAATGACGGCAATAGGCCTCATATTTCTATACTGATCCCCCTTTCCTCCATTTCCTTGAATTAATTGAAATTGTTTAACTTGAGGACGCTTCCAGGATAAAATCTCATTTGCTTCTCCATTAATGTTGATCCCCCACATTTGAACACCACAAGGATATCCTACGACAAGAAATAATTGAGAAGAATGTCCCTCTTGTTTCCCCAGTACACCTCCAACATTTTCAGTTATTTTGAGGCTCTCAAATTTCGCCCAAGTCACCATATTATCCCCTTCCTCCACCCCATATGGCTAAAACAAAGAAAACAAAGTAATGCTTTAATTTACGTCATCCCCATTGTTTCAAAGAAAAAGCACAACAATACAAACAATGAGAGAATGGCATGATAGGAAATTACTTGTGGAGTAAGTCCAACTTCATTTATAAGTCCTGCAACACTTTCCATGAATGTCTTATCGGAGACGCTCTGAGCTCTTACAACATGACCTGGAACTTTGGCGACAACCCCTTTCCTTAAACTTTCCCCCGACATTTTTGTCGACAAGGCTAACAACAAGGGTTTAACCTTAATATTGGGAGCTCCTACGTCGTAAAAATGTAGATATCCTTCCCTCTCATTGATATTCACCTTATCCAAGTTCAAACCTCCTCTTCAACAACTTTAGAGTTTATTTTAATTAAAGTACAACAACCTAGGCCCCACCCCCTTCACCCTTATATCACAGTAAGTGTAGTAGGTCTTCTTAAAAACCTATTATTGATTGAGTACAAAAACAAGGTTTGTTATTATTATTTTTATTGAAACAGGGAGATGAGCACAGATGAACAGATGACTGTTGTTGGTGATGTTAGCCTTGTTGCCGTTTTGAGGGATAGCACAGAGGTTTATAAATACGCATTAGTTATTACCTGATAAATAAAATAAAGTTAACAAGAAGGCTCAAAAAAAAACCATTTACCTCCTCCACCCACCAATACAAGGCCTCCCTCTCTCAAACCTCAAGGGACAGGATTATTACCTCTGAGATAAAATATTATACAAATCATGTAACAAGATGAGATAATGGGGATTAGAGATTTAATTTTAAAATTCCAATTTTTGATAAAGCTACCTCAGTAGTAATATTCTTGTATAACGTTAGATTGAGGATTTCATGAGAGAAACCATTGTCCCAGACCCTCTGCCCCATTTTTAAAAAGAGTCAGCTACTTTATTTATTATGATGATGCTACAACATCTTGAACTTTGAGGTACTTGGGGGTTACCTTACTGATTCATCATAGGAGGCAAATATTTTCATAAAACAAGAAGATAAGATTTTAAAAAAACTGGAAACCCAGTTGCAGAAATACCATCCCTCATCCTAATTAAGTAGCCTTTTGAAATATCAATTAGTGAGTAATAATTAGGAAAATTAGTATTTGGCTTATATCTTATTATTTTCAAAATTAAGTAACCATTATTATCTCGTCAATTATTTGCATATTTTGAATCCAATTTTACACCACATTTAATCAACATTCATGATTCATTGGGCAGGAAATTTGTTATTGAACAGTACATAACACAAGTAATTTTATTCACATAAATTAACAGAGGAAAAGGAAATGATGAATTGCATATGATCCAGTAGGGATTTAGAACAAGATTAAAGAGTATAGATGATGAATGAGATGATGCATCATATTTTTAAACATACAGACTTGGAATTCAGCAATGCAGTTCAGCTTCATACCCGTACCACATTTTTTCAAATTTCAAGTGGATATTTTTCAAGTGTTATTATTTATACTATAATCCTCCAAGATAAATGTGCTAAGGATGTGGTACATTCTAGAAACAAAGCATATCTACAGACAGCCAAACTGGTTGAATACAATTTCAGTTTGGTAATTTTAAATGCATAAAGTTAATGCATGTAAAGATGGGATTACATGGGATGAAACTCTCCAAATCCACCGTGAAAAACGTCTCCGTGAAAACCAGATTTTGTCATTTCAGGACTTCTTTTGCCATCCATTAACCTTTGTGTCATTGGGAAATAGTGGGGGTCCAATTCATCCATTTTTTGTGTTCCCTAAAACAACAATGTCAAAAGATAAGATGACTATTTAGAGCTAATGTTGTACATGATTGTACTCACTTTATATCCATAAGAAGGCATTTTCCTTTTCATCGTCTCAAATTCGCCAAAACCATTTGAGAATGTGTCTATACGTACAAAACAAATAAGTAATGGATTGATTATTCCAGCCTATTTAATTTTATAAGAAACCTCCATAAAATCCTGCACCATCAGCTTCAGGGCGTCGTTTAACAGGAGAAAAATGTCCAAAATCTCGATCAAACACTTCATCATGAAAACCACGAGCTGAAAATCCTGTGGGTGTCCTTCTTATTCGCGTTGTTTTGATCACTCCCGTTCCTCTTTTTTCATCTAAAATTATCAATTGTGTTTAATATACCTGGCATTTCTAATGGCTGAACCAGTCGACCAAAATTACACATTAAACAATATCCTCCTCTTGGTAAGGTATGACAAAGATATGTATTAATGAATCTCACATTTGTTTGGGGAAGTTGAGATTTTTCCACTTCCTTCCTCAGGATGTGATGATGCATTGTGTGGAACTAAATTATCATGATTTCTTGGTCGATTATATTCTACAATCGGACTGGGATAATTTATTTCATTTTCGTCATAGGGTTGACGGTTGATGATTCCAGGACTAGCCCAAACCTCCATCCTCCATATGGTTAGGAGACACACCTAATAATCAAGTTAATTCTAGGATTTCAACATTCATAGATGAATATATTATGCAAGATTACTAAAGCGTCAGTGTACTGTAGCCTTAAAGTTAATTGATGTTTCAACTTTTCTAATAACGATTCAAAAACAACTTTAAACTATGGTTTTAATTCTTTATTGTTTTGGACTCACCACACCCGAATCAATGTATGTCATTAAGTATGTGTGTTAAGCTAATAGGAAGATTGCTAATGCGTGTCTGTTTTTTTAGTACAAAAATAGACAATTTGACATCATTCCATGTATTTATTAATTGTTTAATTCAACATCAGACAATCAATAACTAAGGTATGAATAATTAATGTTATTTCATTTCTCTTCTGCATTCAAAAATTAGGTGCATCAACAATGTGTTATTGATTATATCTAAGATTTTAGAGATAATTTTATATTCCTGTGGGTGTGACTTTGTAAGTGGTGTAAGTGTGAAAGTGTAGTGTAGCAAAAACAAATCCGATTTTATACAAAGGACTATGAAACGCTAGATGAGTTGCTTGATGTTAATTTCCCACTCGTTCAATCAAATCAGTGTTTGACTTTAATTACTTTCTTTCCCTATGGTCATTCAATATTGAAAAAAGCATTGAAGTACTTTAGCAATTAAAAATTAAAAATTTAAAAGCCCCTTGCATTATTACAGATTTGTAAACATCATAACTCTCATTATCATCATTATTTTGTTTGCAGAAATGTTTAATTGCTTGAAATGGTGTCATGCAATCAAACCATTTCTCAAGTAAGTAAATTTCATTCAGATATTTATTGTATTCTCGTGTATGTTTCCCCGAAAAGCAGCTCAAGTGCTCAAAAAGTTTACTAAACTATGTAAGTGTAAGTGTAATTATTATCGATTTCATAGGTAAGCATGTTGATAGACCTGAGTAAATGTCGCTATATGTAATTGTCGGACGGTTTGTTCTGTAATAATTTGATAATCTGTTGAACAAGTTTAGATTTTGTACATTTAGTGTCTCAGAGGTAAGTAGAGAAAGTTGTAATGCAGACAAATATTTGATGATAATGAATAGATTAGGAACAATAAACTTTTCATTATTCCAGTTAATAAGGAAGTCAAAACTATGGTCCTAAAACAGTCTCTTATTTGGATAATATTGTTTTCAGTAACAGTAATTTTTGTAAGCTACATGCTAAAACCATTGAATGAATGATTAGTGAATTAGAATTCAAACACTATTTACAATTGAAATTTATACTTTGGAATCAGCAATGCAATTTGTGTAATTAGCATTTTGTTGTAGTTTTAAACTCTATTAAAACAAGGAGACTTGTAGGAAACGGTTCAGTGCAGCTCCATTCCCAAGTGAACCTTCAATAATAAACTATTGAATCGAAACTGATCAAAAAACTTTCTGCTTTAAGTAAATGGAATAAATTTACTTGCGATGAGCATAAAAGACAAGAAATCAATCTCCTTCTTTTACATTTAAATGCAGCATGGCATTTTCTTTGTTTTCTCTTCTCATGGGGGATGATTCGCTTGGGAGCAGAAGAAACTGAAAAACTTTACTTTGTATGCATATCATGAGTTAATAATTGGATCCAATTATTAAGAAGGAAGCATACATACATGACATACAAAATTGAGTTGTCGCCTTCAATGTAATCAACTTTAAATGTTTCAATTCAATTATTCTTTTATCGGGTGTTCTAAGACAGTTTGAAGTATGTATTATTGTGTCGATGATATTTCATGAATTTTTAAATTAGATTAAGTTAGCAGTTACTAGTTTAAGTTACTAGTTTAGTTATGAATTTAATTTAGCTTATAACTATTATTACGTATAATTATAAGTTAAATTAAAGTAAGAAAGAACAACAATGAAATGTTGTGTAATTTAAATGTTGGTTGAAATTAATGGCATCATTTTATATAAAAGTTGACAATCTTGTGTGTGAAGATAATATAATAATGATATAATTTTAATTTATCAAGTCTCAAAATGAATTTTATAAAAATATTGACTTAATGAACAAGGCTAACTTACAATTTTCCACACGTTCATGTTGCAATACATCTCCAAGAGGTTGAAGCAAACTTAAGATGGTGCTGATTCGAAACGTTGCTTGATTTGAAGTAAAAGTTGTGGGTGTCGCAGCCCAAACAGAAGAATTTCGTGACTACGGAGGTGATGTGAGAATAACGGAAGGATTCTCACTTTTATACATGTCCAACATCAGCGCAGTTATCCAATTCCTCTGACGCAAAACAAGGGAACATAAAGAAAAGTAACCCTTTTCCACCCCTTTGGCTAACGTTTCAGCTGGAGACTTTTTGATTTTCACTGCGTGGGTTACATAGTTTGCATCCAAAACACTGTTACTCAAAGACGCTTATTGAGAAGTTAATGATTCAATGCAGGGAGGTCAAGTCAACTTAATTAGATGGAAAAGAACTTACAAAAATATTTGTTTTGCTCCATGGTTTATCCTCTTAAAGGGTGAGAATCACTCAAAAAATCTTTCATCATACATAATCTGTAGCGTATCAATAAGTCATGAAAGAAGAGAAAATTAGAGAGGATTAATTTAGTAGAAGGACAGGGTGAGAGATGAATAATTAAGAGATACTCAGGATTTTTTTGCTTTTACTGAGAAGTCTATCCGTCTCGATTGATCTCAAATACAAGTTGTAAATATTTCATAACCACTCCCACTAGCACAACGACTTGTGCAACCTCTCAAGTCTCATTCGGAGACTTGGTCATCATCATTTACTTTGCAAGCCATTCGTCTGCTGGATCTTAGAATCCATTTCGGATTGATTTTTCAAAGCGTAATTGATGGCCCAAGCTATTTTTCTTTTTAAGGACAAGACACAATTAATAATTTAATAAATAATACCATGCCATGGTATAACGTGACAATAAGTTTCTTCGTATAAGCCTTCCTGTTTAGCTGATACTGCCCTTTTGGAAACAATGAATGCTTGTCAAAGACCTATTTTATGAAGTATAATAAAAAGTGTAAATGTCAGAAAAAACATTCATTACATCTGTGCATGCATTTGATGCATAACAACACATGTGATTAAATGTTTATGTAATTCATATCATTTTAAATAAATTCAATAAAGATAAACTAGAGAAGAACTAGAGGAGTGGTATTATGCAGTTATTTGAAAGATAAATAAGATTTCAGTGGAATTTTGTTGTTTTAAATTTGTATTAAAGTTTCATTCAATTTTTATTCTTAATCATATCCTTCATGTAATTCAATTCAACAATAATCCTCTTATCTATCAAACATTTAAATACAGGCATGTACATATTCAACTCTATCATTTCATTTTTTTGAAGTCTATGTAATGCTGTCATCTCACTAAAACGAAGTAAGGAATAATTTTATTCGTTGTTGCAATAGTCGAGAGAGAGATTTACAAAAAAATTGAATGTAGTCTGAGTGAAAGCTTGGTTAACGTTATCTGGAAGTTGATGGTACTACATGTAGAACACTCTTATGAGGATTCTCAGGACTTTCTCTTCAAGGCGTATCCCTACTTCCTTTAGAACTAATATGAGGTCGCTGGTCAAAGGGTAGTAACACTGTGTTGCCATCTCTTTCTATTTCAATTTTGTTCAAAAAAAGAAGGGTGAGAACCGAAATGTCAGTTCGGGCAAAAGGACTCGGCCACATCTTCATTTTAGAGGGAGATGTGAGCAAAAGTAATTACCACAACTACACCCATGGATTCCTCGCCTACCGACCGACCTTACCAATACTAAACCCAATTAAGTCTTTTTTTTCTAGTCTTTAAAAATGATAGGATACAAGTTAGCCCAAGTTACCCATAATAACAACACTCCTTAAATCCTACAAAAATACATGGTGCTGGAAATGGGTGTAACCGGAAATGTTTTAATATAAATGTTAAATATATATATATAGTTCCTTTAATACCTTCAAAAACTAGAGCTAATTTACAAAATAAGTAATACTTCATCTCACAAGGACCTCCCACAAACCTCAAGATAATAAATAAATACAAATGTCTTTAATTTCAGGGTTAATCGGGGAATCCACATTGTGACTTAAAATTTTTGTGAACTATGAGCAATATACTTATGTCAATGTGCAAAAAACAAGTAACTTACACCATTGAAGGAATTTGATCTGTGAATGAAATGATTGCAAACAAAAAATATTGAGTAAATGCAACATCATACTTTATTTACTCGTTGGTCCAAATTTTACTACACAAAAAGAAAGGCAAAATAATATTTCAATAGTTTGTTACAGAAAACCGTACAAAAGGGACTGCAGCAGTAATATTCAACCAAACCTGTCCTCACCTGCAATTAATTTTTATGTATATATAAATGGGTTAAAAAATAATTACAATGTGACAAAATATAGTAAAGACATAAAACAAGTGATCTCTATATAAAAGCCATAATAATAATAATACTAATACTAATAATTGTGAGTGAGTATCTAGCTGGTCTTTTACAACTTTTATATTTTAAGAGTTCAAAAAAGCTATTTATTTGAGCCTAATGAAGGTAGCTGCTAATCATGATCAAGATATTTGCCATATTAAGTGCCCATTATTTCTGGAATTTTCAGACTTTCTGCAAATAATGTTATTTGTGTAGCGGAACTAAGATATGCAAGGAAATGGATGCAGGATTTGCCATATCAACTACTTTCAAAATGTATTAAACAATTTAGTGAACCAACGAGTAGTAGTGGGTTAAAAATAATTAATGTATTGAGTTTGTTAAATATAAAATGTGGAACATGATGTGCGACGTGATGCCAACAATATCCGAGGATGGGATAACTCAAAGAAACTCACAGTTTGCTTCAGAAGATGCAAACTTTGAGCAATTAATGGTATCAATGTTGGACGAAAGGGATAAATTAATGGATAGTCTTCGAGAGAATCAAGAGAGACTAACGGAGACTGAAATGAAGTTCCAAGATTGTCAAAAAGAAAGGGATTCATTGTCCCGACAGTTGTCCGCTAGTCTACCTCAGGTAAATTGCAACTACGCTCATCAACCTTGTTTAATAAATATAAGTCAATTAAAAAACAACCCTTTTGTAGGAGCTTGCAACACTTACGAAAGAATTGAATCAAGCAAGGGAACAACTATTAGAAAGGGAAGAAGAAATATGTGAACTAAAGGCCGAAAGGAATAATACAAGAGTAAGGAATTGAGGGTTTATTATTATTATTATTAAAGTATTAAAATGACAATCATATAGCTTCTTCTCGAGCATTTGGAGTGTCTTGTATCAAGACATGAAAGATCACTTCGAATGACCGTCGTTAAACGTCAAGCAGCCGCACAATCCGGAGTTTCCTCTGAAGTTGAAGTTTTAAAGGCCTTGAAATCGTTATTTGAACATCATAAAGCGTTAGATGAAAAGGTAGCCTTGCCATTGCAATTTGAACTGAGTTTTAATCACACTATTGAATTTATATCAGGTTCGGGAACGTTTAAGGGTAGCCTTAGAACGTGTATCGCAATTAGAAGATGAATTGACACAAACCAAAGATGAAGTAAATCAATATTTTGGTTCAGAATAATTATGCTAAACTGTTTCCACTTTTTTCAGTTGTCTGAGGTTAAAGGTGGTAAAAAAGTAGAAAAAGTAAATGGTAGTATAGAAATTTCCGAAGAAAATAAATCATCATTAATAGTGAATCAAGTTGTGAGTAAAAAAAACCTTTTATTTATTCATGCTTGGAGAATAATGATGATATGTTACAGATCCAAAGTACTCCAAATGGTGGAAGTGTGGATCCTGAAGGGGAAAAATCCAAAATTATTGAACTACAAAGTGCTCTAGATAAACACGTAATGCAGACA
Source organism: Paranurophorus simplex (assembly GCA_036491945.1). NCBI lineage: Eukaryota > Metazoa > Arthropoda > Collembola > Entomobryomorpha > Isotomidae > Paranurophorus > Paranurophorus simplex. Next base: position 20,100 of record JAAOWG010000013.1, read on the forward strand.
AATTGTTTTCATTTGAAATATTATTCAAATTATCACATTTCCCTTTATATTCAGTTATCGGAGCTGAATATAGCCCAAAGACGATCCAATGAGCTTTCTGGTCGAATATCTGAACTGGAAGAATCCTTAACAAGAACACAAAGGGAGTTTACTAGAGCACAAGAAACTAATGCAAAATTGCAAAGGGACCTAAGGGAGAATGTTGCTCAAAAAGTGGATCAAGTATGAGTCAAATCATCAATTCTAATTGTTTGAGCTTAAATGAAATAATGAAAAAACTTTGGTTATATTTTAGGAAGAACGTATCGCCACATTGGAGAAAAGATATCTAAACGCCCAAAGAGAATCCACATCCTTACATGATCTCAATGATAAATTGGAACAAGAGCTGCAACATAAAGAAGCTCAAGTGAAACTTCAAGAAGAAAAATCTCGAGCTCTTCAAGAGAAATTGGAACTTTCCGACCAGAAATTAACACAACTCTCAAAAATGCCTGATATGGAAGAAGAACTGAAATCAAGACTGCAAGCTTTGACTCAGGTTTGTTTTTTATAGAAAAAAAAGAACTACAATAGATAAGGATCGGATTGTTATTATTAAACACTTTATGCTTAATATTAATAGGCTCAAGAACGTCATGGGTCAGCGGAAGAAAGGATAGCCCGTTTAGAAACACAAGTAGAAGAGAAAAATACAGAAATAGTTAGATTGAACCAAAGACTAAGAGTAAATGAAGATCACAATTCACGTCTATCTGCTACCGTAGACAAGCTTTTGGCTGAGTCTAATGAACGACTTCAAGTACATTTACAAGAAAGAATGCAAGCTTTAGATGAAAAGAACGCACTGACACAGGAGCTAGACAAAACACGAAAGATTCTTGAAGAACTTCAGTCAGATAAGGTATATGTAATTTTTAATTTAATTATGTACTCTGGAACTAATAATTTATTCTTTATAAATACGTCGTAGACTGAATTAATGAAAGAATTGACAAAGACAAGACTGGAGATGGAAAGTTGCAAAAGACAGCTATATCAACAAGAAATAGCATACAATATACAACAAACTGAGGCCCTAACTAGAAGTCTGAGTCCAAACCCTGGAGATCCTTCATCTTTTATAAGAACTAGTAGTCATTCCAGCTTTGACACTCATTCACTCCCTAGACGGCTTGCCAAGCATTCAGTATGATTCAATATTTAAATTCCTCAATAATACATATAACGACGACTAATCCATAATTATTAGGTTGAGGCGGAATGGGACGCAGTAGAACAAGCACAAGTTCTTGCTAATGTTCAGCAAGCCTTTGATCTTAGTGATGCTGAAGCGGATGATAACGAAAGTATATTTTCAGCTGCAGAAATGCTTTCACCATCTCAACAAACTGACGCTCAAACGCTTGCTTTGATGTTGCAAGAACAATTGGATGCAATAAACAATGAGATCAGATTGATCCAGGAGGAAAAACAAAATACGGAAGCAAGGGCAGAACAATTAGAATCAAGAGTAGGATCTATTGAACATGTTAATATAATTTCAAGAAGGGGCGGTCCTTATGATAGGGCATTATCTCCTCCGCTGAGTGGAAGAAGTTTAGAAATGGGAGGCAGGGGGTTAGATCGTCCACTTTCTCCTCCACTTAGTGGTCGTTCTACTCCAAGATCTAATGCATCACCACAATTGGATTATTTGCACAAATTCCATACGGTAAACAAATGCTATTTCCCATTAATGTCTTTATGATGACATGACTTTACTGATTTAAAGAACTTTTGGCAGCAGGTTCCTGCATCCCTTTCTCCTGGAAATTATTATTCATCTCCTGGATCTATGAATGAATCATTGAGTCAAATGTATCACCAAAGTAATCTTACCATGCCAGATATGAGTATGATGATTGGCATGAAACCTGACGCCAGTCCACCAACACCACGGTCATTACGATTAATAAATAGCGCTTCCGGTCCAATGCTTGGACAGTCCAATGATGAGTTTAGGAACGCTGGAATGATGTCTCATGCAGAATACATGTCTGGCACATTACCCATACATTTTAGTCAAGGGGGTTATGGGACTCATGATAGATCTGGAATGAATACTTTAAATTCAACATCTTCCGCCGCAGCCGCAATAGCTGCAGCCGCAGCAAAAAAGAAGGGCTTAAAGTCCTCGCTCGGGAGATTGTTTAGTAAAAAAGAAAAGGTATTTAATATTATTATTATTATTGTATTATTATTTTATAATATGTACATAGTTTTAATTATTCTGCTTCTGGGACATTTATATAATGGGATGATATCTTTTTTTTTAAAGGGAAAGGGAAAAGATGTGATTTATGATCACGGTGGATTTGACAGTGATAGCAGCACAACAAATGAACCTCAATCAGTACCTACATCGCTGAGCACTATGAGTCTCCCAATGAGTATGGGAGTGCCTCACCAAATGAACATGTCTGCCAAAGCTGATTTCGACAGGAGGAAAAAAAGAAAGACAAAGTTACTATCTGAAGCTATGAAAGCAGGGACTCCTTTTGCACTTTGGAATGGTCCAACAATTGACGCTTGGTTGGAACAGTGGGTGGGAATGCCAGCTTGGTATGTAGCAGCTTGTAGAGCAAATGTAAAATCCGGTGCAATCATGAGTGCTCTGAGTGACACGGAAATTCAACGTGAAATTGGAATTAGGTAATTTAATCTAGAGATTTTCTGAATCAAAATTCACTTCAATAATGTAAATAGTAATCCCTTGCATCGTTTGAAATTGAGACTTGCAATCCAAGAGATGGTGTCTTTAACAAGTCCTTCAGCCCCTACAGCTTCAAGGGTAGCTCACCTTGCATTTGGAGACATGAATCATGAATGGATAGGGAACTGTTGGCTACAATCTTTAGGATTACCCCAATACCGGACAACCTTTATGGAGTGTCTAGTAGATGCCAGAATGTTAGATCATTTGACAAAGAAAGATCTAAGAACACAGCTTAAAATGCATGATGCAGCCCATAGGTAACAAATAAATAAACAAACAAATCATCAATTCAATTCCATACTCCTCCAGGAATAGTCTTCATTTCGGAATAGTGTGTTTAAAACGTCTAAATTATGACCGCAAAATGTTGGAAGAACGGCGAAGAGCTTGTGAAAACGATAATATTGATCTCTTAGTATGGTCCAATGACAGAGTTATGAAATGGGCTCAATCCATCGGTCTAAAAGTAATCATCCTCATTTCCGTCTTTTAAACTCAACTATTTTTAAAATTAGGAGTATGCCATTCATCTTCAAGAATCCGGAGTTCATGGTGCACTAATTGCCCTTGATGATACATTTGATTCCAATACGATGGCCATAGGTTTACAAATTTCAACGCAAAATACCCAAGTACTGCAAGCAACTAAAAAGCCTTATACTATTATTATTATTGCATTAACCCATCCCTATTTTTGTTCCAGGCAAGGCACATCCTTGAACATGAATTCCAAGGACTACTTACAATGGCTGAACGTGGAATGATAGAGCGACTTCCTCCAGACAATTCTTGACCTTGCCAACCCATAAAGATCCTTGAATGCTAATTAAAGTGTGGAAGTAAAAAATACTCAAAAAGAAGAATTGGATTACCTCTGGAAAGTCATGTTGTTAACCCTTATGAATATTATCTACTTATTTAAAATCCAACAGATTTTTACTCAGTCAAAGATGCAACTAACGGCTAATAATAATATTCTAATCAGTCCAAATCATCAAAACTACGGTTGTACAGTTCTACGTCCTGGAATTTGGCAAAACAACAACTTGTTTTTTAAACCCATTGTCCGCACAAGGCTTTGATATCTAATAAGTTTTTTAAATAAGTCATCAGTATTACATAGACTCACCATTTCGTGGTTTCAAATGACATTGCATTTTTTTTCACCAAATATTTTATCTGAGTAAAACAACAATAAAAACAATTGTTCTCCAGTTCCATCCATTATTCACATTATGATGTGTAGATAGCAAAATAAAAACGTTTCAAAACGTTTCAACCCAACATTTAGTGTTTGCCTATGCTGGAGGTTCATTCATTCATTCATTCATTCATTGTATATGTGTAGTTTCTATTTCCTCATGATATCATCCTCCTCCTATGATCCTCCTCCTCCTTTGTTGAGAGGAGGATGTTATGATGTGATGAACTTCCGCATGTCCAAAGTCATTGCACTCCGAGGCTAACGGAGAGAGGAGATGATGATGATGATGAAGATGGATAGGGGAGTGTATATATGAGACTACTACACAATCTCACTCACCATACTTCAATCTACCTTTAAAAAGAGTATTCTAGAGCAAAAAAAAAGGAAGAAGGGGAAACACTTGGACGTAGTACTGCACAACATACACAGTGGGAATATATAGGATTTTTTACATCCCTTCTTGCATCCACCACACCCTTGATAAAAGGATAAGGGGAGTGTATATAAAAACAAGGCCCTTATTCCTCCTCCTTACGCCCCTGTTGTACTCCCAAAAGGAACAACAGTTTATATTAAAATTGCTCCCTTTCTTTTTTTGTGTGCAGCGTAAGCAGCCCCTGCTCTGACTTGTTTATAAGGTGAGCAACCTAACTGTTGGGTCATTTACTTAGCCCATCATTGTTCCAGGTAACCCAAGGCCCTTGAGCAAAAGGGAGGGTAGTAGTTGTGAGATTGTGGGAGTTGAGCTTTCGTGTAGAACATTTCAAAGTGGGGGTGGATTAAACAGAACTTTTAAGTGTTGCGTGAAAGGTTGTAAGACACAAAAAAACCTCAAGACTTGAACAACAGGTAAGAACCAAAATATAGTTTGTGGAGGGGGGTGTGGTTGGCTAATGCCAAAGGGCATCAGTGATATTTATATAAATCTCATGAAAGAAACCTTAACAAGGAATACAACAAGTGATAAAGGATTTAAGTTGAGTTAAAATCTTTAAAATGGTGGTGGTGATGCATGGATGGATCAAATTCTTGGACAAATGAGTCATGGAGTTGCTTATCATCATTTTCTTTTGTTCTTAGAAAGAGAGGAGAACTGTGTGCTATCTGGTCTTTGTTGATAAAGAAAGGGTGGATTGTATGGCTCATTGTTGTTGAGAGGCTACAATAATAACTTTGTTTAGATTTTTGTAATCTTGTAATTGACCTCATTTATAAGAAAGATACTATTATTTATTCCAGAGGATCCAGACTTTTTGGGAAGACTGTACACAAAAGTCGGTTTTATGGTGTATTTCGTGGAAAACTCAGCACCAGAAGGTAATATCATCAATTGTTTGGGTGGATGATATTTACATTGTTTTGTAATTAATTGAAATAGAACTACTGCGAGACGGTAAAGGAACAAGTATAAACCGCTCTACCAACATAATTAAACCAGGAACAGAAAGAGTGTACAGGCCGTTTGATCCTCCCATATTTTCATCTTCGAAAACAACAACGGAAGGGTCGAAAGTAATAGGAGGTGCTTCTCGTGGTTTAGGAGGCAGGTAAGAAAAGGGGGAAAGGTTTTGCAATTCTTGTGATAAATTGATATGGGGTTTTAACATAATTTGTGGTTTTGTAGGGACGAGCAACGTTCCCAATCCAGCAAAAGTGATAAATGGATTCCTCCTTCGGCTTTTAAACGAGATGCACTTCCAGAAAACTGCGATGACGTTAAATTCAGAAAGGTCCGGGGGATCCTTAATAAACTTACACCACAGACATTCGATCGATTAAGTGATGAACTCATCGGGGTTGGATTGGACTCACCTGGTTTACTAAAAGGTGTCATCCTCCTGGTATGTATTTTGTTTAAATGTTTTTTTTTCGAAATTGAAGTATTTTATCTTGAATAAACAATAATTTTCCTTTAGATATTTGAAAAAGCCCTGCAAGAACCTAAGTACGTGTCTATGTACGCCCAGCTATGTAAAAAACTATCCAAAAAAGTTCCAAATTTTGACCCTCCCAATCCAGACAGTGCAACTACTTTTCGCCGTCTCCTTCTTAATAAGTGTCAAGATGAGTACACAAATAGAGCACGAGCCTCTGCAATGTATGATCAAAGAACAGATCGTCTCACTCCAGAAGAGGAGGAAGAGAAGCATATTGTCAAGCGGAAAATGCTTGGGAATATTAAATTTATCGGCGAACTTGGCAAGCTTGAAATGCTCACGCATTCGATTTTGCACAAATGTTGCGAGGAACTCGTTAAGAAAACGAAGGCGGAAGACTTGGAGTGCCTCTGTCAGATAATGAGAACATGTGGAAAACTACTAGACAATGACAAGGGAAAATACCTGATGGACCAATATTTCACACGAATGAAAGAACTTTCACAGTGTGAAAAACTTCCGGCAAGAATCAGATTTATGCTGCAGGATGTGACCGAGTTACGAGACAACAGTTGGGTGCCTCGGCAAACTACGTCACTAAAGGAAAGTCCGAAACCAATTCAAGAAATTCGGAGAGAAGCTAGTGATGAAATGGGAATTGTGGATCCGAAAGGCGCCGATGATTTTAATTTTCTTCAGATAGGCGCGGGTAGGTTTTTTATATTTAATTATTCTTGTTGTAATGTTTTTGATATTAATAATAATTGTTATAATTTTTGTTCCGTCAAGATCACAAAAGGAATAGTCGGATGTCAGGTTTAAAAAAGAACCGAAAAGGAATGGAGGAAGTATTTGCTCCTCCATTTTCCATGACCAGTTTAGGAACTGGTCCTGGTGTTATCACTCCTGGTGGGGAGAAACCTATGGGAGTGGAAAGTAATGGATATCATAACCATCATCACCATCATCATATGAATCAACAAAACCATCTACACCTACACTACAATCACAACAACCATTATCGGCCTTCAGGTGGTATTCGAAACTATAATAATACACAGAACAATCTGCCAAATGGCCCTTTGATTCATCATCAGAAAAACAAAATAAACCACAATCCGCTCCATTACGATTTCCCAAATCAATACCACAGTACACATCGAACAAACCAAACTGCTCCTACTAGTGCAAGTATGAACAATGGTTATGAGAAAGCCCCTGTGGCCCCAAGATTCATGAAACAAACTCATGTGTATGCTCCATCAAATAATGGTAGCTCAAATCCACAGAATAATCATTTAAATGAAGAATTATCTCTGAGACCACCTCAAAATTCCATTATTAAGCGGATAACTCTGCCTTCATTCAACAAAGGTCCCACGTTTGGCCCTACCATGAATGACCACACCAGGTTAAACCAACGCTCACCTCCACAAGGTGTCCCATCGCCCCAACTTGATAACCTGCTTGCATCCGACACTAACACGGATAAGAAGAAAAAAGACAAGGGTGCAAACAAGGAGACTATTATAAAAACTGTTGTGGAAATTGCAGAGAAAATCACTTGTGAGGATGAAATAGAAACGGCTATTACTTCATTAAAGGAAATGAAAATCCCAGAGAAGTATTATGTAGATGCACTTACTTCCATTTTAAACAAGGCAATGGATCAATCTGAATCCCAAAGGACTCTTTTTTACTCACTGATCATGACGCTGGTCAAAAAACAAGTGTTTTCTCATGATAATCTACTAGACTGCTTCCGTCTTACTTTAGATGTTATGGGAGAATTAGAGGCAGAGATACCTCGTGTCAAGACCTTCGTCGCAGCATTTGCTGCTGCATCTTTAAGTGAAGGAGTAATATCTCTTGCTGAAATTGCCGAGTGTACTGAAAATGGGAGACACTATCCATTCCTTCTTTTAGTGTTTCAACACCTTGGCAAACAGATGGAAAAACCAAAACTTTGTCGTCTCTTTGAGGATAGCAAGGTATTTTTATTTTTTAAATTAACGGTTTGATTGGATTTCAAAAGAATTTTATTTGTCGCGTAGGTAAACTTGCTTAACATGTTACCCAAGTCTGATCGCACCAAAGATCGATTGACTGAGATTCTTGACGAACGAGAACTGTCATTTTTATTCCCACTAATGAAAATTCAACAAGATATGTCCAAGCAATTACAGGTATGATGAGTATGAGATAGCGAAATTAATCCTTATAATAATACAAAATTCCATAATTCAGGTGAGCACCAATCCAGATGACTTTGCAACCTGGATAAAGGATCACGTAGATGCTACATATCATGCCTCTAATGGTTTCATTAGCGCTCTAATGACCGTGATTTTCAAATACGTGTTTGGGGTAAATATTAACAGTAGAATACACCACAATATAAATATATGTATATTTTCTAAAGGAGAACGCTGATCCCATTGAAACCGATGGAAACCCACAAGGCAACGAAAAACTTGTAAAGGAAGAAGAGAAGGAAATGTTGCAAAAATTCAAGCCCATTTTCCACGAATACCTACACGAGCATGTTGAGCTCCAAGTAATCTCCATTTACGCCCTACAAGCAGCTTGGTTCAATTTAAAATCCCCTAAAGGTATTTTTCATCCCTTAAACATCATTTGTTTATAAAGCGTTGTTATAAATTTTCAGTGGTACTCTTGCGTTGGTTTATGAACCTCTATGAATTAGACATCATAGAGGAAGAAGCATTTTTAAAGTGGAAAGAGGACATTCGGGATGATTTTCCCGGTAAGGGTCAAGCCCTCTTTCAAGTAAATCAGTGGCTTCTTATGCTTCAAGAAGCAAATGAATCTGACGCCGAATCTGATGAATAATTTTTTTCCTTTTTTCTTAATGTATTATCGTCTCAAGTTTAAAGTATTCCGTAATAATGTAATAAATACGATTTTTAACTTATTCCAAAACCTAATAATCAACCTCATTAATTCTTGAACCTAACCCAACCTTTGTCTATAGAACTACAAATGATGGCGCATGTCATATCATAATTTCATTGTGACTAATTCCAGTTCTTTCAACCATAACGTTCTTCCCATCCTTTCTCATCTTTGAATTATAATCTATAAAATCCAAGACATTGATATTGGAGGTTGATCCTCCTCTTTCCTCCTCCTCAGTCCTCCTCCTGGAACAAAAGAAGTGAAGAAGATGCTGCAGTTGGTTGCAACCTACCCACAACTCACAACTCAATGACTTTTTTTCCACTCCTGCTTCCAGTCATATGATATACTTTGTTGTGAAATTCATTTTTTAAGGGAAAAGAGTATCAGTGGGTGTGGTTATACTTAAAAAACAATAGAACCATCAAGGAGGGGGATTAAGGTTTAAAGTATTTTTTACAAGTTCTCCACCCAACCATCATCATCAAACACAGTCCTTCTCCAGGATTATTTTTAGGGATGAGGAAGAAATTGGATTTTATGTGACAAGTCATTTTTTTAATATATAAGCTTCAAGCTGGATAGGTTACCAGAATACCTCCGCGACACCGTGGACTGGTTTATGGGGTATGAGCTTAAACAAAAAAGTTGGAGCAACGTTGGAGGATGCTAACGTTGGTTGTTTTTTGTGCATATAGGAAAGCTCGTCGGAAGGATAAGGATTCATCATCTGGTGTAACAGTTTCAGGGGTTGGATATGGTGTTGGAGGAAGTTTTGGAAGTAATGAAGAAGGGAAGTTGTACCTTGAAACTGCATTGCTGGAAAGACATCTGAATGAGACTGATTTAAAACGTTTGGTGGAAATGCCGACGGGATTAGAGGAAAATGAGTGGATGGCGTCTCACAGTAATGAGCAGAACATGAGAGACAATGCTAATTCTTTTGTATTTATAGCTATAGCACTCTTTGAGCATGTTAACTTAATTTATGGAACTATATCAGAGTTTTGTACGTCTACAAGTTGTCCGGATATGAATGGTCCTTGTATGAGGTATTATTTTAAGAGGTTGAAGGTTGTTGGTGGTGAAAGATTTAAAATACAATTTTTTCCAGGACCTACCTGTGGTTTGATGAGAAGGGGAAAAAAGTTAAAGTAGCTGCACCCCAATATATAGATTATGTGATGACTTTTATCCAAAAAACAATCAATGGTAAGTCTTGTTTGGAGGTGTAATAGCATCTTTAAGGAGTATTTTTTCATTTTTTTTAAATAGATGAGTGTGTATTTCCCACAAAAACTAGTAAGTCGGTGGAAATGGATAATGTTTTTTAGATTTGGAATATATGTGTTGTTTTTTTACAGCAAACGCGTTTCCACCTTCCTTCAAACCGATCGTGAAAAAGATTTGTCGTCTCCTTTTTCACGTTATCGCACACATTTACCATTGTCATTTTAAAGAAGTTGTTCTTCTCAGCCTTCACGCTCACCTTAATTGCGTGTTTGCCCATTTCACGCTATTTAACGAAACCTTTAAACTAGTTGAAGACAAGGAAACTGAAATTTTGCAGGTATAATATATATGTACATCTACATTTGGAATTTCCTATAATTTGGTAATCATAAACTCAAGAATTAAGTATGTACATGATCACGACCACAGACTTAATTCTTGAACATGCTGTTATTGCATGTATAATATCAAAATTTATATATAAAATTATTTACTTTTTTAAAATTTCAGGATCTCTCTTTAGCAATGAGGCTTAGAAGTGATGTTTCTAGCGCGTACGTATCAAACGACTTTAATAAGGAAAATATTAGTATAACGCAGCCGTCTACGAATTTGGGTCAAGGAGTTATTGAAGTTGGGGAGCAAGTGACATCAACCTCTAGCTCGGGATTTGATTCCCCAGAACCTTCACTTATCAAACCACCTGCCTTAATTAGTTCAGAACATTTATAAAGTATCATTGTAATTCTATAAACTTGATAGTCCAACGGTTAAAGGTTCTTTGTTCTCGTAAACAAGCTTATTGCTGTAATCTTTCTGGTCATACAGTATTTCCATTTAAGGTAATGCTGTTGGTTATTTTCTCTTGAGTAATACGAAGATAGACGATACAAAATCTCTCAATCTCCAGTTGCTATAAAATTATTTCCGGTTAGGGATGTCGATTCGATGGGAACGAACGATATATGTAAATTTGAGTTCATATTTCCGAAGCAACCAAAATATTTTCATAGTATCGTGATGTAGAATTGTGTGTACCTGAACCCTCTACGAACGTCAAAGACACACCATTAAATCTGACGTCTTATCGTTATCGCTCCCAATATTTAGCCTGTGTTATTGCAGCTTGCAACCAATGATAGATCCGTAGTATTTAGATTTATAAACGATTTCTCAGTTTGTGTTGTCTCTACAAAATATTAATTTCTACCCTACATTTTAGTTTACGAGTAATTATTATTACCGACATAGAAACTCGGGCGTTTTAAAGATATATTTCAAGTATTTGGCAATCTTAACTTATTTTATGAGGCTAATATATAGTAGGACCATGTGCCTATCATAAGCATCAAGAACATGCCTCCGATTGTCCGAATAGTTTTACTACCTCGGAGGAATAGAGTGTTGAATAAGCTAGAAGAGCAAGCCTTTGTAGTCAATTAAAGCCGAAAATAATGAATGAACAATCTTATGTTAGTGTAGATCATAAACCAAAACTACATTTGTCATTTACGAGTACCAATCAATTAAGAAGGTTTTACTTATCTCACACATACATCAACTAATTTTTGAAAACTGTAAGTCTCTACCACATAGCCTAATTTACACGAGTTTGTTTATTTGAGCGAGTTAATAAAAATATAACCACAATAATAATAATAACTGCGATTTCAACACCCAACATAAAATAATATTTATTTCTTTGGCACATTCTGCAAATCACAACAAATTAAATGTTCATTTTTTTCATAATAAAAATTAAACTCTACTGATCAGCTTAACTATATATGTATGTATAATACGTATAAATAATTGATATTTTTGACAAAAGTATTACATTAATTAATACACTACTACTACAGCACAATTGCACAATACATCTTTGGAACATAAAAATAAGCATTTTAAAAGGAACCAATCATTTCTAATAAAAAAAACAAATATTAGACCCTTTTTAACCCTTCCTTCCAAGATTAACAAACGCAATTCTGTTACAGAACATTAGAAAAGAATGTCTCCTACTTTATTGTTGAAGTTCCATGGCCCAGACGTGTTGTGGCCATCCAGTCCTTCCTTTTCCACGTCGATCCCTTACAGTGGTTTGTGGACGTGGTTGTGGTTCCTGCAGATATTAAGAATACAAATCTAAATCATCATAAGATTATCATCAAATTAGATCAAGATGCTATCATTAGTGTAGGGGGTGGTGTATCTGTTTCCCTGCAATTTTACACAATTGTGACGATTCCAGTAACTGGTGGATGGTGAGAGTGATAAAAATCATGAAACTCAATTTAGCAAATAGGATTTTCATGTTCTGTCCAAAAATGTAACTTAATTAAGAGGACCTCTGCACGTGTTTCTCGATTTATTTCCACCAACATCCCACCAGTTTAAGCCATATTTTTAAAGCAACGTGGTGAGAAAGCTGCTAAATTGTTATCCTTTGTGATGGGGAAGATGTTGCAGATGTATTGAAAGCAAGGGAGTTGGGCCCTAATAATAGAGGAGACAAGTGCGTGTGAAATAGAAGGCATTGTTTGGTAATAAAGTTATTAGAGGCAAAGAGAAGGAAGTAAAATGAGAGGTCACATATTATCCCGGTGTGTGAGGTCATCCTCAGTCACAACACCAAATCATGTATGCTCATTACAAAAAGATTTATTGTCTCAAAAAAGGGACTCATTTCTCTCTGTGAGAAAAGCCATTCATTTAGTGCACTTGCAGTTGTTTCTTATGTGGGACAATGAACAACCATGTTGTCCCATTAGTTGAAGATGCAATTTGTCCCAAATTATTCATTTGTCATCATAAGATATAGTTTGGCCAAAACTTCATTCACAATTTGCAAAGAGAGGAAAAAAAGAAATTTGAGATTTTATCACTTTACCCCAAAATCTCTTTTCTTATCGTCATGATGTCCCCTGGTCATTCTTCTGGATAAATCTGCCGTAAATGATGCGGGTGTACGTGAGGGATCATCTCCTTGAAGAATATCAGATAAATGGGCAATATACAATGTTGCAAGGCGCAGCGTTTTGATTTTACCTGAAAAACATAGAAACATAATGATTTAACGGTGCTTCACAAAATGACGTTTCTTTAACAAACAATGGAAGCTTAAAAAAACAATTTGATTACTATTGTCAAATGTAAAAACAAATGTCAAGATAATAAAATAATTGTAGGATGTCAAACCCATGGGATGAGACAAAAAGACATTATAGAGTTTCATGCGTTCAATTATTTATATATTTTTTATTCTAAATTGAGATCAAACCTTTGATTCATTTTGTTTCATGCACTGACAAGTAGATCATCTCAACTTACTTAATTTTGTATCTGAAGGAACATTAGGAATGCAATCTCTAAGTTCAGTGAAAGCATTGTTTATAGATTGAGTCCTTCTTCGTTCCTTTTTATTTGCAGTATTTCTTCTTTTAATTGGTCGACGACTTCCTTCACATCCTGTTGTAGTACATGCACTACCTTCTTCAACTTTTCCTACTCCACAAGTAGTACAATCCCAGACATTAGGTAGGACAAATTTGGCATCGGCATTTTCAAACTGTCCATCTAAAGGATCCTCTTGATATTCCTCTCCATTGTAAGGATCCGGTATAGTCTCCCCATAACGTAGATGAATGTGATGATGTTCTGTCTCACATGAGGTGATTGAAGTCACCCTGTTTATAGGAAAAGGACTACCCTCCGTCCCAACAACGTAATGATAACCTTCTGAATAACTTTCTGTCAAATTATTCCCCAAAACATTGGACAATTGGTACATTTCACTTATTTCAATCTCACAAATAAGAGTTTCACTCATTAATTTTGCATCATTAACATATATATCAGCAAGGCACTTACTTTTGCCTCAAATTTCCCTAATATTATCCACCCACCTCAGCAATTTGAGATTTTCTCCTTAAATTACAAATCACTTGCTTTTCATGATGTTTTTAGGATCAAATTGCTGGAACTGTAACTTGGTGATACTGCCACCTTATTTTTGACACTTTGCCTTACTTTTGGGACTAGATCCTTGCTAAAAATTCCACACAATTCATAAATCCCTTTATAGCTCCCTTCTTTACAATTAAAGTTGGAATGAGTGGGTGGATAAAGGAAAGCAACAATTTTATACTTTAATCCTTTGAAAGGAGGATCTCATTGGAGCTCCTCCTAATTCTCATCTCTTGCTTTGGATTTGCTTCTTTCATCCAGATCCTCCCTTTAGAGATTCCAATATTTGTAGGCAAGCGTTATCTTAGCAAGGAGAATAAATTCTATTTTTATTCTATTCAGCTAATAATTCATATTCCACTTTCATCTCTGTGTCTCTGGTGTTGTTCAAATGCCTTTATTTTATGAAAAACGGAAGAAGGAAGCTCTGCAAGCATTTCACTTAAAATTAAAAATGATTTGTGCAGATAAGATAGTGATTCCGATTTTCAGCAATCCTCCAAAAAAACATTGTAATCTCCATCCCTTTTTTTCTAACTGAGAGTGAGTTTGGGAATGGACAAAAAAAATGTAAAGAAATGTACAAGAGGAAAGTTTGTTTAAGTGTCACTGTTTGTGAATGTGAAAAGGGATAAAAAAAGTTAAAATACTTTAAAAGAGTTACTCATCTTGTGATCTGTTTATTTCTTTAGGCTCCATTTGTGTTTACATTAACTGAGACGATGGGGTGGCAGCCAATAATTTATTTGAGATGTTATACTGTAATGAAATCCTTTCATTTTCATGACAATTGTTGTAAAATGGACTTGAACATCAATTCCTATGATTCAATATTTTTGGAGTGCAAACTTTGTTTTTGTACTTTGAATGTTTAATAAAAAAAAGTCATTTTGTTTTACATAACTCACTCCTTGTTGATGACCTATGACTTTAAAAACAAACGAATTGAAACATTTAGGGTCGGGTTGGGCCCTTGGTAGTGACATTAGTCACTCAAACTCCTTTTTTCATAAGTAACCAATGTTGGATCTCAGCAAGAAAAAAAGCTGATGTTTTCTTAAATATATATTCCCATCCGGATTAAGATTGAAATAGGAACAAAAGTGTTTGCTTATTGCTTCACAAGTGTTTTAGTTTCAAAAAATGAAACCACTCTCCTTTAGATTTTTTTTTACATGAAGGATAATAATTATTTTTAAAGGTTTCAATGCATTAGTATCAATTTTCCCAACCCAAGATTTGAAACTCATCCTGTGGTTGTACAGCTTTCTATAACATATCTTTATTTTGCTGACTTATGAATTATTTTTTTGTGCGTACAGCGTACAATGAATATACTTAAAATACAATGAATAGACTTAAAATTTAAACTTTAAGTTTGATTAACGATGTGCATGCATTTATGTAATGCAATGGGTATACTCACATTGCTCTTAATACATTTAAGTTTGTATTAATCATAATTGTAATTGATTGCTTGATTGGAATATTGGTGTTAAAACCCTTTTTCTGCATTTACCAAGAATTTTCAATTGAGGGCAACTGGTTTCCTTGTGACCTGTTTCAACATAATTGCTTTTAGTCATTTTCTAGTAAGGGTGTAAATTGAGTACTTGTTGTATTGTGTGTTGAAGTTGGTTTTGTCAATGGCACCAGGAGGAAAATTTGATCCAAACTCTTTAGGAGCTGGTAATGCCATTT
The DNA here is from genome assembly GCA_036491945.1 of Paranurophorus simplex. Taxonomy (NCBI): domain Eukaryota; kingdom Metazoa; phylum Arthropoda; class Collembola; order Entomobryomorpha; family Isotomidae; genus Paranurophorus; species Paranurophorus simplex. The sequence goes on from JAAOWG010000013.1 coordinate 35,761, forward strand.
CAGCCATTTCAACAGCAACGTTTCTTTTTCGGTACCACCAGTATTCAAATATGAGGGTGAAACATGCCATTACTATTCCCACAAAGATGACAATGAACACTCCACCTAATTGTTGGAATTTAGAATTTTCTCTTGTATCCACCCCCAAATCCAAACTCACCAATGTTATGAATACTGATCCCATCAGACTGATTGTCTTCTTTAGGACAATCTTTCTTTGCCTTCGGATTTTCATTCCACCAAGTTTCTTTAAGTTGTTCCAAATGACGTTGATTCAATAGTTTAAGGATCCTATTTATCAATTGAGATTATTTTGCTACATTATTCCAACAACCGGCATCAACGTTCAGTACAACTTGGAAATTTACGTTTTTTTAAACAACACCAAAAGCAAACACAAAATAGCAAAGCCCATTGATATGATGATCATTGTCCAAAAATGATTTGTATAAGCTTACGCATCGTTTAGTTGGTCTTTTAAAGGAGACCCTTGTTGGACTGCCAGTGCGTAAGGCTTTCGTGAAAATTCTTCCCCTACCATTTGAACATCACAGCTTGTCAGTACTTCGTATCTGATGTCAGTGGCATCACCTAGCCCACCCAAAAAGCAAATAAGAACTTTTGGTATTAAATTTACTCTGTTTGCAGCACAATTTTGCTTTGCTTTTACAGAAAAGCTTTGAGTTGTGGGAAATAATTATCAATTTCGTTGCCCTCCTTGGCAATATTCAGGAGGTGGTTTGCATTCACAATGTATCTACTTAGATAATCTTACATATGAGAAAGGGATTCTTTTAAAGGAGAACCCTTTTGTACGGCAATCGCATAAGGCTTTCTTGAAAATTCTTCCCCCACTTGTTGGAACTCACAATTTGTTTTCTCCTGATATTTTATATCAGTGGCTTCCCCTAATTGTTTTATCAATATGGTCCGACACATTATTTTGTAGGACAAAACAACAACAAAGAAAAAGGCTCTCAATCCAAAAATTATTTTACCAAGAAATGCAAATCCATCTTGAGTACTGGTACTTCCTTCTTTTCCTCGAACTCTTTTAACGGCATCTTCAAACGTTTCTGGGGGAGTGTTTTCTAGCATAGCTTGCCACATTTTGGTGTACTTGTCACTCACAGGGTAATCCCATACTGCAAGTTGGGAACGTTCGTAGTCAGTCATACTATCGTTGAGACTCATATCCTTCCATATTCTAATTCAAGGGAAATTATTAAATCCTAACAAAAATTGTTTTGTAATACTCATAAAATCTATGTTCAATATGAGCCATCCTGTCAAAATATATCCATGCAGCACTTCCTCTTTGTGGAGCATATTGAATCTTGTATTGTTTGCTTAAATCATCCAAGGACTCTACTGGTGCATCCAATCGAGAAACGGTAAGAAACGCTGCCAAATTAGCCGTATATGAGGCAATTATAATGAAACCAAATAGCCACCATGTTGCAGCAACCAAACGACCAGACAAATTCTTGGGAGCTTCACCACCCCCCTATTCAAATGTTCAAAGTGATTTTATGTGATTTTATGTAATTAGGTAAATCAAACTAATAATAACCTGAGGGGTTAATGATGTCATGCAAAACCATAAGCATTCTTTCAAATTAAACTCTCGTTTCTCTTCATCATCTTCATACTTTTCACGATTATTTTGATAGCTGTATGGACTCCATCGATCAAATATCCACATCAAAATGCTTTAAAATGAATCATATACAATCTACTGTCTTAATGTAGCTTTAGTATATTAATACCTTGTGAAAAAGTAAGCTCCCAGGATGCACATCCACACATCATTTTCCAACACAGTCAAGAATTTGAATAGAGACGTTGTAGTTTTAGGTTTGCGCATTAGGATTGAAATCCCTACCAAATCGTAATAAGGAACGGTAAAGTCGACAACGCTTTCTCTTTCTGCCATAACAGACATTGCACCTAGTGCGATATCTGCTTTCTGATCAAAATCACATTATATTACTGGATTTAAAATAAATAACTTACTCTGTCCTTTAATTCTCGAACCATTCCAGTCCATTCGTGTGGCTCTAATGAATTCATGTAACCGTATTCTGAGACATTGCGTATTGTATAGTTGAATTGAAGATCTTCTTGGATTTTATTCAAAAGATCTATGCAATAGCCGTAAAAACAGCGACTATACTTATTTGTATCAGACTCAACGCAACCTGGGGTCTTGTAGACAAATGGGGGTTGCTGTAAGTAAGGTCCGAACATAAGTCATGAACTTTTATAGGAGATGTAATAAATATGTTCATAGCTCCACACTTACCACTACAGTAACAATACGAAATACTGTCAATGCTTTGTGAGCTTTCCATAATGCTTCTTTTCCGATTTCTGGAGTTATAAGTTCCGCTTCTAAAAATCCAGCTTTCCAAGTTCCTAATTTATCCTTCGTCTCTTGTTCAGCTTGATGCTCTTTAAAAACAAGCCTTTCTATTTTCATTTTGAATTCTGGATAATTGTTTCCATTCTTTTGCAGAATATAGGGCTTGAGGATACTTTCACTCATTGCAGTCCTGAGTGGTTCGTACAAGTCTAGTTCAAAGCTGTCGTCGAATTTGTCTGCATTAGCGCATTTTTGTTGGGCGGCTACTGCCCATTTTCCGGTTTCTTTCAATTTGCTGAAAAAGAGAGCTTAAGAGTTTAAACAGGAAACAGTAACATGGATTTAAGATGATCAAAATGTAGTATTGTACCTCACTGACAAAACGGCTGCAACGGTTATGTCGAAATAAAACAGGTCAGTTAATCGATTAGTTTTAAGATTTGGAATACGACCCAAGTTCTTTTCAGTAATACCAGAAAAATCTGGACTGATATGTATAACCGTGACATTATTCCGACATCCCGTACATTTTGGATAACCTTCCTCCTGTAGTCCAATTACATAGTATTTGCTCATTGCTGGTCCATTAATAAAAAAAATACACTTTTCTCTCACCAAAGACATTGAATACCAGGCGTATTCATCGCTAAAGTACGGACCATCCTTCATCTCTTTATCAGAGGCTTCCGCTAATACTCCAGATATCTCATTGGGGGTCCCCGCAATGAAGAAATTGACAATGTCAACATGCACAAGCCTATCAATCTGTTTTCTCAAGGCTGCAGTGTCTTTCTCTGTTTTTGTGAGAAGATGTCTAGTAGGCATGTTTTGCAAGAGAGATTTGTATTTGTGGTACATTTCTAAAAACCATTTATGAACATTTATAGCACTTAAATTGCAGGAGCATAAGCTATATACCATATTGAGACTCATCAAATAAAAGTACAGCACTCGTCATATCCTGTTTGCCAACAATAGATCGCACCGACTGAACGAGCAGGTCGGCTGGTGGAGAAATTTGTATCAAGTATTTTGATGCATTTTTATCATCCAAGTCTCGCCAATTCCTGCAATGAACAATCGTTGTTATTTGAGACAAGTTGAGATGACCTTACCGAATATCTCCTTCTTGACCAAACGTTGCCGAGATGGTTGGTAAATTGATGACTTTTACAACAATTTTTACAGCCTCTGAAGGAATTCCATGTCTTGTAAAATCTATTGCAATGTCAGGTTTGTTGGGCCCTGATCTTATTTCATCTATTCGCGTACAAACTAAAAACCGAAAGCAAGATTAGTGCAATATTATCAGGACTGGCCACTCGATCTTGCCATACGTTCTTGAACCAATTTCAAGGCATCTGTTCCATTCGAAAATATTTTGTAAACTTGTCCAATTTCAGCACCTTTTGAACGTTCCGATTTTATGAAATTGATTGCTGCATCAAAATATTTCATGGATTCTAGCTCTTCATGAAAAAACACTGAAAGATATCAAATCATTTAAAAGTTTAGACTCAAAGCTAATAAAGGTTTGCTAGTTTGTAAGCAATAGTTGTAAGTTGAAAAATGCTTTTAATCATTTTAGAATAGAATATGACTGTATGATAAAAAAAATTTCAAAAATAAACCTACACGAATTAAAGAATGTTTAAAAATTAAATTAAAAAGCATTAGACTCTATTAATACAGATATTTCTTGAGTTGGAGAAACCATCCAAAGAAATTGATTTCATTTTGATGCTTGCCAACATGCTCGATTTCTTTGTTAAGTTCGTGCTAAGAAAAGAAAGGAGAATATCGTAATGTCACATAGAAGAGGTCGTAGTCAATGTCAAATCAAAGTAAAGAAGCATCAATGAGTTCTTGATAAAGCTAAACCAATTTACATGCTGCAAATGCTTGGGTGTTTGATACAAATACATATAATTCAACCTTTTTTTCATTGGATATTTCTATGTTTTGCCCTATTTTTTGAAGCCCATCGTTCCGATTCACAAGCTCATAACTAATTTATACATTCGCAAAAGGTAAACACCTCTTTATAAAAACGCCCGTCTGTCTGTCTGTCGTCTGTAAACGAAAACGACTCAACCTTTGATCATTTAATTGCACAATTCATATGTCATAAAGGGTCCCAAACAAGTTACTGGCTTTAATGGGCCCTACAGATCACTTTCCCAGTGCATCTTGATTTTCACCCCTTTTTTAGGTTGGTGTTTACATGGTTTATTGCGGTTAAAACCGCTGTCTTGTTTTGACGAAAGCATTGTTTTGACCATGTTGCTTCGATACGGTTCTAATTTCTTTGTTCTATTAAAGTCTTTTTCAACTATACTTATCATGTCATCATTACAAGTGTACAATATCTAGTTTATTTGCACTTTGTTTAAATTGAAATCCGATAGTGCCTTTTGCATAATAAACGAGCAATTGGGTCGATTGGTGTGGAATATTTCACCTTGTATGCATCAATACCAAAAAAAGTTAAACTATTTAACAATGAAATGAGACAATTTCAAATAAATTTGCATTCAACCATGATTCTAGTACAATCTATTTCTATTCAAATTAATTACCAATGTTGACCGTTTGCAGTTGAGCTGTTGATGAGGTTAAGTTGACGAGAAAAAGGAACAATCCAAAGGTTAAGATCAGTCTCCCATTTATCTTTGATAGAAAGCACTTTCCCCTCATCTTGTATGATCTTCCACAAGCTATATTTTAACTTGCTTTAGAACGATATCCAAACTGTAAAAGAGGAGTTTCATGTGAATTGTCCAAAAGCTATTCACATACTGTTGTAGAAAGTTTTCTTTCTTACCTTAGCGTGATAAGCCTGGCATGACAAGTTCAGTAAATAACGAATGTGTTTGATACTTTTTTCATGTCAAATACAAGTAAACTTGAGTAGTCGTCATGCATGGACTATCAATACTCATTTCTTGAACGGCTTTTACTGCTTTAAGTGTCTATTTTCTTGTTATTTATTCAAGCCATGACACATCTTATTCCAATTGGGATTATTGGAGAAAGGTTGGCCAAATATTGGAGCATTTCTACTACATATCGTGATAAAAGGGTGATGATGCACGGAATTCTATCAAATAGTAAATTTTTCAACCTAATTGGAAGTTTTACACGTGTGTTATAATCAATTGCAATGACAAATATGTTCATTTCTCAAGCCCCTTTCCTTCTTTCAACTCCACTTTTGTTCTTTTGCATTGTCCATGTTTCAAATTCCTTACTAACAATAAAACTTGTGGTTTTGCATGTAATCTATAAAATGAATGGAAACGAATCATTTCAATAGTCTTTTAATACAGTTCCATAATTTTACATATTTCCATCATACTAATCTTAACTAATTTTATTCTTAAAAGTCCTTTTTTTAATATTTACCTATAGAACTAAGATGCTAAATCAAGTGTACGCCAATTAAAATCATCAAAAATACTTTGGTTAACAATTGAAGAGGCATAATCCGCAACACAACTTTGATTTTACCAGCCCCCAATTATAAAGGGAGAACAAGATAAATTTGGTGCATTACAATATATTTTGTACATTTCTTTTAAATTAATTGTTTGGTGCTCGCCAATGAACGACCTCTACAATTGATTTAATTTGGAATGTATAGTTTCAATTGATTGTTTTTTTCCAATCAATTTCGGCGTGATGACGAAAGTATTATAAATTGATATAATTAATCCATGCTCTTAATTATTATGCTACCTTAATTGTTTAATGCTTAGCTACATAAATGTCTTGAGTTCTACAATTCATACAACTCTAATACATTCTACACTACAAGATGATTTTTACTTATTATTTCTTCTTCTTAGCTTACAAAAGTATTTACATACGTTTGTAGAAATAAATTTTTCTTGAGGAAAATTATGGAGTAATTGTGGAGTACTAATTGCAAGTGGAATATAGGCAATCTGAATCAATGCAGGTGTATAAGGCTTAGAGATGATGGTGCATCTATAAAGTATGTGGATTAAAATAAGTAGCATATGAATCAAATACTCTTATAATAATAATAATAATACAACTACGGAAAGGTAACTGAAGATACGGGTCGTTAATTCTCCGTGGTCTCCATCCTACCACCTAATCTTGGAAGATTTGGATAGTATATCATTGATCTTCATTTATAATTGTAGTTGTTGCAATACAAACATGATTGAATTTCTAACTAATTTTACTCCCCCCCCCCCACTTCATTATTATATAATTAATATACAAAATTATATATTTTACTACATTTTTATGCCTAACTCAAACCAGTACAATTCATACTGCTTCTCTTCGTCTTGTGTTATAAGACACTGGATATTATAATTTGGAGAGCTTGTATTTTACAACAGATAATATGTACTACTGTATTTGTTTTGATTTTTTTGAATCATGAAGCATGTTTGAATGTTTGCTATCATGTTAAGCATCAGATTCTTTGAGAGATTCCAACTTTGCTAAAGTTTGAACATCTAGCTCTTCTGGTGTAACGGGACTTTCACAAATTCGAGATTTTTCTTCAATTTCAAGGCTTGCTTTTTTAGGTTCAATTTTAGCTGATTCTTTGACCTCTACTTCAACAACTCGTGGGATTGCTGATGCTGATACTTTGGGAAAGTTATCTTCAAACGCTGCCCAATCATCCTGCTCTTCTGGGCTCAAGTCTTCTTCCTGTATTTGCTCTGATTGAATAACTGGTGGTGGGTCGGATTTCTCTTTATCCTCTATCTCTTGAGTCTTTTCATCTTCAACGATATTGTCATTGGGATCAACATCGTCTTGAATTATTTTTGATGGCTCTTCACCAGGTAATGTTTTGACTTCCATCATTGGAGTTGCAGCTGTAATCACGATTTGAGCAACATCAAGTCCAGAACCTTCACCCTACAATTTATTCAAGTTCAATTTTTAATACTAGAAATTGTTTGAAATATACCTCGGCAGCGTTCAAAGCTTCGTCTTCGTCATCCTCCATTGTTACCATAATATCTATCAAAAATAATTATTCAAGTTTCAAATATCTGTGGAATACAATTTTGGCTGTAGAAAACGAGAATAGCGAGTTTACACGTATTGGCATTGCACTATTGGTTTAATGTTTTTAGTATCAAATGCAGAATTAGATGGTACATCATGCCAAGGCATTTGTGCAAGTGAAGCAAAGCGTTTTGGATCAGCAATAATATTATAAGTATTGTGAACAAGTGACAGAAGGAAAACGTTCCCAACCAAGAATAGTCAGTCACCTGGCATTTCATTCACCACAATTTCTGGTTCTTTTATCTTGTGGGCTTGATACTGTTGTTGCCTGTCCCCACTGAGTTCCATTTCAAAGCCGAAAGATGTACTTTCTACTTCAACAATTGGCTCTACATGCACCAATTTGTTTAATAAGCTTTTTTGAGTTTATGTTCAAACATTCAAGTTGGTTCATATTTATGAACGTACCAGCTATGATGGTTGCCGTCTTTTTCGGTTCTTCAAGTTTAGGTGGTGGTGGTGCTTCAATTGGTGGTTCTGTTTTTTCTTCTTGTTTTATTTCAGACTCTTCAAGTTGTTCTTCTGGACTAGCATAATCAGTAACATGATAATCCTGATCTTGATCATGAACATCCGGAGTAGGCTGAGTAACTTGTGTTTCTGGGGGTAAAAGATGCAAAGGAATTTCAGGAGGTGTGTAACATGGAGGTTGAATCCCAGAATCTGATAGATCATCTTCCTCCATTTCATCATCTTCGTCCTAAATGTTATGAATATGACAATAAAAATGCAAACTCAAACACGTATTCCTTTTACCATGGGAGACAATGGTTCTCCATCCCATCGGCAGTCCTCTACAACAATTTCCGGAAATATTCCAGTCATGCCGTCATATTCACCTTCCCACCATCCATCGTCCTCCTTATAGCAATAAAACAAAAATAACCTTCAATTTCTGTGAAGCAAGAACAACCCTTGAAACCTTACCCTTCGGATAACCTTAAGTATTTGTCCTTCATAAAATGACAATTCTTCAGGGACAGTTGCTTCATAGTCGTACAAAGCTCTGCAAAATTCTCCACCATCTGCAAATATGAAAATTAAACAAATCCTTGTTCTTATCCCTATAGTCCCTTACCCCCTGGCCTTAGTTCATTAATAAATGGTGTAGTTAATCCAGAAGACACAGAAGTAGGAACCGTGGGAGTACTTTCTTGTGGGAAGTTCTGATTTTCATCCTCATTTTGTTCAATATATCCATTTGAAATGGGGGTAGACTTGATTTTATTGGCATCGTCTTCTGAACCCTTGTCTTGTACGTGATAGTCAACTGAAGAAAATGAAATTTGGGGTTGCAATGGATAATCATTATCAATTGGAGCATTATCGCCTTCACCATCATCTCCTTCAGCTTCAACATAATTTTGAGGAACATAGCCCTCCTCCCCTTTATAATTTCTTGCCCTAACCCAACCACTTTCCTCATCTGCATCCCCTATTAGTTCAAGATGTTCATTTTCAACAATGCTCAACTCATCAGGGTTCGCAGCCTTAGAAAAAAATAGCTATAACTCTATGCTACATAAATTTAGCCTCAAAAGCTCTCTACATACCACGTACGTATATATTGCCACGCATTTAACCACAGTAGCATTTGCATCATGTGGCCAAGACCCTTGTCTTCCTTTGGTGACATGTATGTCAGGGTGAGATGTGGAGACGGTTGGTTCATCGTGCACAGCTGAAACAGTCCCTGCATCCCCCCAATCCACTGCCATCGGATCTTCCCATGTCTGAGCAGATAAAGCTTCAATCTTTCTTCGTTCCATTTCAATTTGTGCTGTTTGGAATGTAGTGGATGTTGTAACTTTTTTTACACAAATTGTAATAGACAATATATATTAATACCCTCGATATCTTCGTCACGCTCTGGTGGTTCGGTTGAAGAAGTTTCGCCTTCCCTTGCTTCAGATACATCATTGGCATCACTATCGTAATATGCTTCGATTTGTGGACGTTGATCCTATATTATAGACATTAGTACTAACCAAGTTTGCTAATAATTAATATTAATTACCCTAGAATCATCCGTTTTAATGGAAGTAGAGCTTGCTGATCGAGCAATATCATGAGTTGTTAGATTTTCAATATCTTGCATCCATTCATCAACATTTACATCTCCATCTCTTAAACATTCAATGACACCCTCTGCCTTTGCTTTTTCAGCCATAGCTTTTCTAATAATCTCCTTCAACTCGTCCATTTTTGTTTCTAAATCTGGGCCATTAGGATCATCAGGATCGACCTGTCGTGAAATACAGTATTACAATGAGTACATATATTTGGTAAATTATTCCATTTTATTACCTTATTTCCAGCATCCCTGAGTTGTTGCAAAAAATTCAATTTTTTCTGGCTTTCCTTCGCTGTTTTTATTTCTTTTCCAATCTTTCCTGCCCATCGCTTTGCTTCCCTTGACAGGATTGAACCAGCCCCGTGGTCACATTTAATTTTTGTACAAGAGTCCCCATCGCATGGATCAAATGGATAGCGAATATGCTGCTTGAGAACGGGATAATACTGAACGCAGCACATGACGTTGTATTCTCTAGATAACTGTGGGACAAACGATATTAATTGTTTTTGCAATTAACGCGATTTTACCATTTGAGCTTGGTCACGTATTTTAGCGAAAGAATTCTGTGCTGCGGAACACGTAAGGAGTTCTGTACGGCTAAGAACGGTCAAATATTCTTTAAGCCTGCTATAGACATCTGCTTCCAGATACTAAATGTTCAATAATATGATATGAACTTGTTACTGCTACATTGCGAATACAAAAACTCACGCGAAGCACTCCGTCCAAATCCACATTGTAATAGTGATCTTGATGTGCATTAGCTATGGCCAACGCAATCAAATAATCATTCCTCGCACCGGTTGACTTTTCTTCACAAACTTCTTTTTTTGAGGAAACCTTACAATATCACACAATTTAATTAAGACTAAATTAGTGCTTTCAAATATTTTTTAAAAAATCGCTGGGCTGTAAAGCATGAATGCAAATCAAAACACAGAATTACTTGAAGCAAACATAAAAGGGGTCTAAATTTAAAACAAATACCATGAAATTAATTAATTTCACAGCAATTGTTATAAATACCAAATAAATCAAATAAATTTAAGCCATAAAGCAAATTAAATCGTTTACATGCATCAAAATTTGAAATTACGAAATATATTTATTTTAGTACTTTTTGGAGGAGATCATCCTTTCCTTTGTGACGCTATCATTAAAATTGAATCATATTTCATTCATATATTTGCAATAATAGCTCATCATTGTGACATTTAAGTTACATTAAATATTGTTCAGAATTGGAATGTGAAAACAATTGTTTGTTTGTTTGTTTGTAAGTTTGTTTGTAGTTAACGTGGAGAGATTTAATTATAGCATTAGCTGTATTTTAAAATTCCATAATAAAACAAGAAATTGTTAAAGAGCAAATTTAACTGTAACCATTGCTTTGCAAGGCAGTTTTGTAAATATGTTATATTGTTATGATGTCATAAAGTGGTTAGGATTTTAGGAAAGCTCACTTACTTTCACGCTTTCCCGTTTGAGAGATGTTAACGAGGAGAAAATTGATCCTTTCTTTTTCTTCAACCTGTATCAAAAGTGTTTTTTTAGAAATCTTGTTTGTATAATTAAATTCATGAGATACATGATACGTTTGAACAACAGAGCCTTTACTCAGCAAAAGAAATTGTCTGGGTTTCCCATATCTAAAACTGTTTTGTGAATCATTTGTTGTTGTTCCTTTCTTAAATAATATATCCTGTCTTTTTATGGAACAAGATAACACAAATTTAGAATTATTCAATACTAATTACTCAATATCTTGAGAGTATTGTCAAATTGTCGTAGACTGAGAGACTGCCAGACACAGATTTATTGAGTCAAAATGTCTTACTTTTCTTCAACATCGCGTGCTTTGTCTCTAACATCGTGTGCAAGGTGTTCTTCTTCGAAATAAAGTTTCTTATTTCTGTCCAACTCTGCCACACTATATTGCAACTCTCTTTGTATTAATTGAAGTTGCTCCAAATACTTTTTGCTGTTGGCCAATTTTACTTGACGAATTGCTTTTGCATCATCCATTATTTGCTGCTGAAAAACTTCAACTGCAGCTAATCTTGCTTTTCCCAATTTCTCATTTTCTTCAAGCACAGTACGCCAAACGTTCCAAACATTCCTAAAATTTTCATAAACATGTTGTACACTCATTGTACTAATTAAATACTGCGAGTATTTTTTTTAAAAAATCTACCATTGCTCATCCCCATCTTCATCTCGAAGATCTGGAATTGATGGAATTTTCTTATTTAAATAAGCGTTTGAGATTTTCAAGAGAGCCTATGGATAAGAATCATGAAACTCTATGAAATCAACTAATAGGCTTATTTTTTTTACCTCCGCATAACTTTTCTCAATAGCTGATCTCTGCTTTGTGAAACTTCTGAAAATATGAAATTAGAATTAAAACCCAATAAGCAACTTGAATTAAAGATATTACTTGATATCCTCCAATAAATCACACTCATGTTGATTTTTTGCTTGAAGACGTGCCACTTGTTCCTTATGTACGTTCGTCAACACCTTTAAATAAGGTCCCTGCAACAACAACTTATTAAATTCTGTAAAACAATAGCAATACTTGTTGCAACACTATAAGATTTAGTACCATGATACAATTCCCTTCAGTCCTTTAAAGGCCTTATTTTTAAATGAAACAAAATCCAAGCAATATTGTAGGAAGGACAATAGTTGTTGTAAAAACAACGCCTCTTTTGCTAATTATTAATTGTAAACAGTAATTCAATATCTGGATCAACCACCTCACTCACCCACATTGTTACACAAGGGAAAATAAAGCTTAAAAATCTCAATTTCCAACCATCCCTTGATCCCTTCTTTTATATCGGAATAAACCGGAAGGACGATATAATTACCTTTCTCGTTGGTGGAGGCTGCATCCTTGTCTTTTGTTTTTAAAGATGTTCCATATTTCCTTGTTCTCTTTGTTCCTTTCTCTCCTTAAGAGTCCTCCAGTACTGGGACTCCTCTGGGTACTTAAATTTTGTATAATTAGGTAAACCAAGTGAAAGCAAGTGAAAGGATGTGTGTGATGAATGAATGAGTAAGCTCACCCTTGTCTTGAATATATATATATATATATACAACTATTGATCTTTCTCTCCGGCCTTTCTCCCATCTACCATTTAACGGGAGAAATCGGATTTTCGGAAAAACCGGATAAAAGGGTGGAGTGTAGTAGTAAATGATGAAAAGTACAATTATTTGGTACAATAGGAATTTGTGAAGTTATTCTAAATCCAGTTACTCCCCACGGCCCCTGGATCTAAATAACTTATCTTCCAGCATCTCCATTTATTCAGTTCCATGCAGCTCCCCAACGCTTATGGTTAAACTTTGATTTGAAAAGCGGGAAAAATTATTTCAAATTTCCAGCCTCTCTTTTTACAGTCTTTGATGAAGGATGGAAGGTGTTCAAAATTCTTGGAAAAAACTGGAAAATCTTGTTTCCTCCGTTAAAACCGAATACGTCTCATGGATAATTAAAAATCCTAGTCGTGCCTCTGACACGGAATCATGCATCAAGATATTATCTTATCTTCTTCACGGAAAATTAAAAAACTCTTCAACCCTCCTTCCCGAACTTATTTATACGGGGGTTAATATTTTGGGATTTTGGCATGATCGTCTCATAGCAGGGAGTCAACGTTTGGAACCTTTGGAAGGGGAAGTTCAGGATGGACCGGGACGTTCGGCGGAAAATCATTTAAAACAAAGAGAAGCAAGAGAAGGGCAAATACAAAGGATAAGGACCACACTCACTGTTATTGATTATCTACAAGTTTTCTTAGAAGTAAGTGCAAGGGCACTTTGGGGGGAAGTGGGAAGATGGGTGATCATCATTTTGATACAATCTGTAAAGTAAGGGATCGTGAGGGGGGACAAGAAAATAATTTTGGTCATTACAGAACCGGTTTGAGAGCTGCGCTATTACTACATTTTAAAGTTGGATTGTTAGGATCTTCGACCCTGGTGAAAAGAAAGTATGGCAAAAACAACAACTTTCAGCCAACAAGAGTTACATTTGTTCTTAAACATTCGGGGAGAACGGTGAGAAAAGTTCAGTCCGGTAAGTATTCAAGATGGGATTGGAAGAAGAATTCAAAATACTTTCCTTTTAATTACAGCACCTCCAATGAGATTAAGAGATTGGACAGCTCCAGAAAGGGTGGATACATTTAAAGGGCCACAGAATCTCCCAATAGGGAGAAAAATTGCAGAGGTGTCAATTTTCAAAAAGGGTGATCGTATGATTAATTGGAATTTTGTAGATTGTGCATTTACTAAGACCAATGACTCATTTGGCATGCTTGGGAGTTTGGGGGACTCAGTCTTGGGCTCCTTGGATTATAAGCTTTACCATGGATGTTGCTAGTCTACGATTGCATAGTTCAACAATGAATTTGAAAAAGGAAGAGAAAATAGAACTGACTCGAAGAACCTATGCGCTTTGCTACTACTTAATGAGATCCCCGTTTTATGACACTTGTACCAAACAAAGGTTGCTTGGAACGCTGATATCATTCTCAGAGAAGATACCATTGCTTGGTAATATTTGTGGGATTCTTGCACAAGCTATTCCAGAATGGCAAAATACTTACTCTTACATGTGGACCGATAACTAATCCATTTATAGTCAGTCACCTTTGGATTGTTGTTGCAAGAGCCATGTATGGATAAAATTTATGGAGCTTTCAATTTATTCCATTATTGCTATTAGTCATAATCTCAAATTTTCAAGTTTTTATACATTTAAGATGTTATGTAATGAATTTTATGCCCAACTGTTGTTTCTAATAACGTAAAGAAAATTAAATAAAAAGTTCGATTTAGCAACACTGAACTAATATATTTTATTTGCACCAACTTTATAAAAAAGGCTTATTTAATTTAAATGATATAATAGAGGAATACTTGTTACAATCAGTTGTAGCACACATCATTAAATACAGGTAGGACACAGGACATCTTCATAGTCAAAGGTCAAAGTTTGAAGAATACAAATAGTTATTTTTTTAAAGTATTAAATTAACAACCACCGACACTGGTTCAACCTCCAATTGCGATTCGAATCGTTTGCTCGGACGACTCTCATATATATTGTATAAAGTTGTCAAAAAACAAGGAAAGAAAATTAACTTTAGTTTGTAGCTATAAAATATTGTGATGAGCCGGAATTTTAAAATTACAACGCGTTATATATGAAATTTACAATGTGGTAACAAATAATGTTCCACACCAAACTTAATTAATCATAATTTCTTTACATTATATCGTAAGGATGACTAGCTGAAATGCAGACAATTAATAATAAAATATTGAATGTCAGTAACCCTTTCTTTTTAGTTTTTAGATGCAATTATTGAAGCAACCTTATGGAATACAATGTGGAAGCGCAATAGGTGCGTTCGTATTATTTTGTTTGTAAAAATGCTTAGTTATTATCGTCTGGAGGTTCTGGATCCTGCAGATGCATCCTGAGTAAAGGTGAGCCAGGAGGATTGTGATGCAAATTTTCTGCGGGTGCGTGAAGATCCAATATTCCAACGCGCCCACCCATATTCCTTCCTCCATCTGCATTGATGTTGACGTGACCAACACCATCAGCAAGAGCGTGAACGTCTATTTGATTTTGACCAAGGGGTTGATCCGGATCTGCTGTCGCTTCTGCCAAATTGGTTACAGACTTTGATTTCACACACTGTTGGACAAAATAATATAAATAATGTAATGAACAAATTATTCAAGCTTCCACTTCTTACTTGAAAATCAACGTGACGACTTTTTGCTTCTTCTTTTTCCCAAGACATTCGAATGAAAGGCCGCTGCACATAGTTATAAATCACCTCTGCCCGACCTCCTGGTCGTTTCTTAATCTAAGGAATATTAAGTTAATATAAAATGCGAGAAGGAATTGTAATATAGTGACTTGGTAAAAGAAATTACTATATACCTTTTCTTTATAGGTTGGGTAACCTTCAATTCCCAGACGAATTTTTTTCAGTCCTCGTTCCTTCAGCACCTGTTTTGCAACATCTCTATTCTCAATGTATTTGAAAAAGCGATACAATGCGGTGCTGTTAACAGCTATAAAAATAAAAATAAAAATGTATCAACTTTAAAAGTTTCAATTTTCACTAACTCTGTGAATATTCTTCTCCCATTTGCGGAGGATATTCTTCATCCCAATCCACCGTATCATCATCAAGTAAAACAACGATATGACATTCTCGATCTCCCCTGTCAGCCGAGTTCACCATCAAAGGAAGAATAAGTTTTTCCAAAAATGCTTCAAATTGTTGGCGTGCTCCCTCATTAGAAAGTTCATGCAGAAGGCCTCCTTGACAAAAGTAATAATTAGTAATCAACCACCACCACCACCAAACAAATGCTGCCATTCTATGAAATATCTAATACAACTTGTGAAACTTACTTAAATTTTGACATTTGATGGTGCTTGCATCAAATGGTATTAATAGATAGTCACAAGCTTCTCGTAGTTCTTGAACACTAACGGTGGGAGGGCATCGAATAACTCCACCACGATAATACTCAAGGATAGCTCGAAAAACTGTGGCTGATAAACCGTCCGCAACGACAAATTCCCCACGTTCATTTGGATGCACAAACTCCATGCCGGAACTAAACATTCTAAAACCCCAACACAAAATCTCATCAGCTACAACCCCCCAAAAAACAATTCAAATATAAAATCCATCATTATATTACCTTCCAAGCATAGTGTTTGGAAACTGCGTGAATATATTGGGATCAACTACAAACCGCGTACTGTCCACAACCAATGTAACTCTATCTTCAGTAAAAAAATTGGACAAGGCTGATCCAACCGTTCCAACAGATGTTGAACCACCGTCCCTGTTAGTATTAAGGCCATGGGGCCCTCTTAACGTCAGACTTCCTCTACTTCTATCCCCAATTCTATTCCCAATCATTCAAAACCACCCCCATTCATTCACACATCATTCAAACAAAACCTTCCATACCTGTTACGTGGTCCTGCTGAATGTTTTGGTGAATGTTTGGGCACGTTGGTGTTCATATTATTTATTGGACTTGTAGGATGATCAGTTCTCAACTCAATGCTACTTGAAGGGCTATTTGGTGTT
The DNA here is from genome assembly GCA_036491945.1 of Paranurophorus simplex. Taxonomy (NCBI): domain Eukaryota; kingdom Metazoa; phylum Arthropoda; class Collembola; order Entomobryomorpha; family Isotomidae; genus Paranurophorus; species Paranurophorus simplex. Next base: position 52,415 of record JAAOWG010000013.1, read on the forward strand.
GAAGTATTATTTCCACTACTCGCTGTCATGCTGGATTTTTGAACCAAGCATGGTTTTGGTTTTGAACTATTAGCGTAACTACAAGGTCCAAAAAATCTTTCAAAAACTTTTTACGAAACTCCACCCCCTCACACACTACCCACCTTTGTCTAGATTTAAAAACTCTTCGTCTCCTTTCATCAACGTCGTTATAATCTTCTGTATCAGAGCTACTATCTCTTTCATAATTTCCTCCTTGGCGATCCTTTGTTGTCGCCATGATCCCTTGCCCTACAGACAACGTTTATAGCTCGGACAAAACCAAATTTAAAAAACTTACATCACTGCCTCAAGATCCTTTCGTTAATCCTTAATAAATGATGACTCCCTTGTCTCAAAGTAAATAAATAGATATGTGTAGCCCCCTTTAAGGCTCCCTCCAGCCTTCTCAAAAAACCTTCAAAATTGTTATCCTCTAAACTACTACAACAACTGTGGGATTTGGAATTTCCCAAATGTTCCTACTTTTAATGACAACAGAGCAACTTGATAGGGTTGAAGAGAGTGAAAGGGCGGAGAAATCCGCCATCTCATTTTATAATGGATGACCCTCCAACAGTTGGGGCCATATGTTCTACCGTATAAGGGATAAGGGGAACAGGGCCGGCACAACCCCTCCAAAGTCCAGTTACAAATAAAGCCCTTCCAGCAGCATCTCCCCCGCAATGCCTCCTATCGTACCTTATTTATTTTTTGAGGGGGGGGGGGGTCTTTTGAGGGATCTCTTGTGAAGATGATGATGATGATGAAGAGGTGGTGAGGGTGGTTGGTGTAGGATTTCCCCTTACAGAAAAAAAGGTTTCTTTTGAAATCATTTTCCAACCCGATGAGAGCTCTACTCCCTTTTTGATTTAGATAAGACCATACACCACAACTTTTTGAGGGAGTGATAATCTTGAGAGTTGGAACAAATTGTGCATCTTTGCAGTTTGAACAACTTGTACTTTATTACTAAAACATGAGTTAACTCAAGATTCAAGAATATTTTATGACAAAAGGAGGACCATCGTTGTGACACATTAAGGACAGGGTGAGATTTTGTATTACTTGTTTTGGGGACAAGGAGGAGGCTTGAACAATTGCAACCTCGTACTAATAAATATAAGGGAAAAGAATAATAGGAATTAAGTGAGTTGTTGCAGAAGATGAGGAGGAGGGGTGGTAGTAGATGATTGTATAGTGTTGATGGGTGTGGTTTGTATAGGTCGAGAATGACATGTTCCTCTCCCCGACATCAGGGTCCAACGGCGGAGTTTTTCATCAATCAGTCTCATCGGGAAACGGTGCTGTCAACAAAACTCTTAACTTATCATCATATCCAACCCATCACCACAATTACCAACAAGTCCCACAACCAGCACATTCTAAAAAGAGGAAGGTTGACCACCCCGTAAGTCATTCATTTAATTTGAATTAAAAAGGATGAGCAGATGATAAGGTTAAAAGGAAATATAGATTAGAGAGAAGGAGGGAGTAGGCTATACAGATTTCCCTTTGATTTGGACATCATTTATTAGAACCGTCTTTCCTTTGGAGCAGTAAAGCAATATACAGTGATGATGACATTGAGGAGATGTTGATATTTTTTCATGATCCTCCTCTAGTTGGTGGTATAAGTGACCTTGGTTGAGAGATAAGATACTTTTTTTAATGCTATTACTTCAAGTTGGAACAAGATTTGAGAATAGCTCAAATTAGATTTGGACTATTTATCAGTTATTATTATTGGGGAGGCATTGGGAATTTAGATGCACAATAAGTTGTGTTAGGAAGGGGAGGTTGGGTTTCTTTGTATTTTTTTTTGATTGTTGAAATGCGTGTAGTATACCAAAACTTGTTTGTCCATCCACAGCCGATAGTTGATTGCGTTACCGCTGTAGCTGATAGCAGTAGCGGAAGTGGGGGGCCCTTCTGGGTGGGCGAGTGCAGGCAAGGACGTCATCATTTGTGTGATGTGCCATATCGTGGGGTCACACCCCCTGCAGCGCACATCCAGACTTCCGCCGTTAAACTATATCACGAATCTTCATCGTCTTCCTCTAGCTACCATCGTTGTAACAGAAAGGTAATATTTTCATATCCTTTGTTGCAAGTGAGAGAGAGAGGTAGAAGAGGAGGATGTATTTTATTTTTGTTACAGCGCAAGTGTTTAGACGCGGAAGGGGTTTTGGGTGGGCATGGTATTGCGGAAAGTGGAGGTGTTGCTCATTCAACAAATTGCAATCCAACTACCACCACCACGGCGGTCCAAAGTAAGGCAGCCATTGGGGTGAGTAGCGGTGGCGGAGATGGGGACTACCAACTTGTTCAACATGAGGTCCTGTTTTCCATGACATCACAGACTCATTATGAAGTCTTGGAGTTCCTTGGAAGAGGCACGTTTGGCCAGGTATGAGGACAAGGAAAAATTCTAAAAATACGGCAATATAATGATGTTTTTAGGTGGTCAAGTGCTGGAAGCAGGGCACAAATGAAATTGTTGCCATTAAGATCTTGAAGAACCATCCTTCTTATGCCCGACAAGGTCAAATTGAAGTATGTAAAATATTCTCTATCCTTTTTTTATTACAATGTGTATGACTGTTTTTATTTAAGGTCAGCATCTTGTCCCGACTGTGTCAAGAAGATGCAGACGAATTTAATTTCGTTCGTGCATTTGAATGCTTCCATCATAGAAACCATACATGTTTGGTGTTTGAGATGTTGGAACAGAATTTGTACGATTTCCTTAAACAGAACAAGTTCTCTCCTCTTCCACTCAAATATATTAGACCAATTCTGCAACAGGTGCTTACCGCCCTTCTAAAGCTAAAGGTAAGAAGCAGAGAAATTTGTAATAACCATCCTTCATCATTTTTAACTAAACTTTGTTGTAAACTCATAGAAATTGTTTATTTGTACATTTTTGTTTTTGCAGCAACTGGGTTTAATTCATGCTGATTTAAAACCAGAAAATATCATGTTGGTGGACCCCGCGAGGCAGCCTTATCGAGTTAAAGTGATTGATTTTGGATCAGCGTCACATGTTTCGAAAGCAGTATGTAACACTTATTTACAGTCGAGATATTATCGTGCTCCAGAAATAATTCTTGGTGAGTTTATATACTTGAAAAAAAATTACGGAACAAGGATGGAGTTTTATGTGTCGTAATTAATATGAATATCAATATGATAATGTTTTTTTTATGCTAGGCCTACCGTTCTGTGAAGCTATTGACATGTGGTCCCTTGGCTGTGTGGTTGCTGAACTTTTCCTCGGATGGCCATTGTATCCTGGCTCCTCTGAATATGACCAAATCCGATATATCAGTCAAACCCAAGGTCTACCAACGGAGCATATGCTTAATTCAGCATCGAAAACTACAAAGTTTTTCTATCGTGACCTTGACAGCACTTACCCTTTCTGGCGTTTAAAAACTCCCGAAGAACACGAAGCTGAAACAAATATTAAATCTAAAGAAGCAAGAAAGTATATTTTCAACTGTGTAGATGACATAGGACAAGTAAATGTTCCAACTGATTTGGAAGGTGGAGAATTACTAGCAGAGAAAGCTGACAGAAGAGAATTCATTGATTTGCTAAAGAGAATGTTGACTATGGACCAGGAGCGACGTATATCACCAGGAGAGGCTTTGAATCATTCCTTCGTTACACTTGCACATCTTGCCGAGTACGCACATTGTTCCAATGTAAAAGCCAGTGTTCAGATGATGGAGGTAACTAATGATTGATTTAATGAATTTAAAAACAAACGCTTGTTACATGTTTATTGTTTAAAACAATTAGGGCAACTTTTATTATGTATTAATGTTGCTTGCTTTTTTATTCAGGTCTGTCGTAGAGGAAGTGGCAGTTTTGTCTCTGCTGCAAATCAGTCTGCATCACTTGTAGCTAATTTGGTCCCATCATCGTCTGGAGCAAATGTCACATTGGCTTTTCCCCCATCTTTGGCTAATCAGTATCAGTTGTACGGAAGATCTAATCATCATAGACAGTATTCATCACATGGAGGTAGAAGTGAATTCCCTCCTCAGTTGGTTCCTCCATTACTCTGCCCACCATATCAGGTTGCTGCAGCGCAGCAACAATATGTTCCAGTGTCTATGGTTGACCAAGCGAATCGTCAGATGCTTGTCACCGGTGTACAGACATCATGGGCCGGAGGTCGTCAAGTTGCTGTAATTCCCTCAACTTGGCCGGGCCCCCATCCTCCAGCTCCACAGCTTCAACAACCTCTTATTCCAGAGTCTGATTGGGGAAGACCTCTTTTGGTTGATTCCACTGCTCTTATTCAGATGAATAATCAATACAGGGTAATAATGCTTATTTAATCAACTTTTGTTGGGCAGTTATTATTTATTATTCAATGTTGAAATTTGTAGGATCAACGTCACGTATTTCCAGTGGAATTGGCTGAAATGTACGAACCTCAAAACCTAATTGAAGGACCTTGGGGCAAGCGTGTAAACCCAAATACTGCAACAGCTTCATTAAAACCATCACATATGGTTCTTGCTGCTGGACCGCCTCAACATACCATCCAACCTCCTCTTGCACACCAAACTTCAAACTATTCTTCATTGAATTATGGTCCAGTGAATAACGCTCCTCTTGCGCACCAAATTTCCAACTACTCGTCATTAAATTACGGTCCTATTAATAATGGTGTAGTAAATGGAGGTTCCAGCGCTAGAAACAGGAATAATGTTGTTGGGAATTCTATTCCAGCACACTCCAAGGTACACAATTATAATGGTGGCTCTTCTCAAATAGGCCACTTTGACGGAATCAAAAAAGAAACTATAACACAAGTAAGCCCAATAAAGAAGCGAATCAAAGAAAGTGGTCTCGGCAACAACAACAACAATAATCAGGGTAATTCCCTTACACAATATAAAATTCTACAATCTTTATGCTTATAAATTTAATTGTATAGGAGGATGGAGTAATAATCAGCTTGCTCATGGATCTTCACGAAATTTGTCATATGGCAACCATCAGCCAAAACTTGAGGCATCTGTTTACAATCAAAATTTTCCTGAGATGAATCAAAATAATCAAATGAAGCATTCAGACCCCACGACCTCGTCTTCATCTTCTAACTCTGCTCATCATCATCAGAATTCAAGAGGATCATTGAGACAGCCAACAATTACAATTAGAGACACACCATCTCCAGCGGTATCTGTAATTACAATATCCGACAGTGATGACGACGCCACAAGGTAATATTTTGATGGATAATTTTCGATATGAGTTGAATCTTTGAGTAAAGTTGTAAATCATTCGTTTAGTTGCCGAGATCGCACTTGTAGTGCTTGTGTAGTTGACTCAAAAGTTCATCAGTGTTCTTTGGGAACGTATTGTCCATCAGTAGTAGCTGTTACCCCACAACAAGAGGAACATTCTTTCAGAAGGTATTGTAGACTTACCCTTGTGCCGTTCTATTGTCAAATGGTTATAGTTTAATTATTCATTTATTATTTATTTTTTTTAGTAATCGTCCATCCCCCAGGAATGGCCATAACTCTGGAAGGCGACGAAATGTAGTTTCACCACATCCTCATCCACCACAAGCACCTCCTCCAGGGTTATATGCTTCATCACAAGATTTGTTTCGTCGAGGCAATCACAGTATGTATCAAATTTACCTTTTGAAATTTAATTCAAAATTGTACTGTCATTTTATTAAATGAAGATGGTGCCAATGTGTATATGACGTCAAGCCAACCTGGGCCATACCAATTAAATCCTTTTACACCTGGGTAGGTTTTTTACTATGTACTATTACCGGTTATTATTACTGTTTCCATATATATTCATTATCCTACATTTTATTTTAACTTTGAATTACAGTGCTCTACCTCCACCAGCACATCATGGAAGTGCAAGATCTGTTTTAGCAGCGGCTGCTGCACACGCCCATGCACATGCTACCCATCATTCTTATAATCCACATAGTCTGCCTCCTCCAGCTCACCTCCCACCGGTATTTAGCACTCATCCACAAATGGCAATGGCTTTTGGACCTCTTAGTCCTGCTAATGTTCTTTGGTAGAAAATTTTGTGGTTGCTTATGACTGTATAACATCGCATCTATACGATAAACCTACTATAAATCAGCTAAAATATCAATAGTCATATTATTCTATACGAAGTTTTTAGATATCCAGTGTCACGGCAAAATGTTAAAAATTAAGGTCAAATTACGGTATTTTGTTCAAATGCAGCATGTTAGAGAATGATGTTCCAGCCCTGTTCTGAAGGTCAAATGTCAAGGGTACCAAACTACTCGAAATATATATGCACCTACGTAGATGTAACTCTATCCTTTGAAGATGCTTCCGCTACTTGTTTACATTCTATTTTGATATAGTATATTTTATCTGACAATGGTTGGATAAATTTCCTTTTGGAAGAGCAGTATCTTTAAACGTCTTTAACACGCATCTGTAGATTTTAAATCTATCGCAGTCGCTTTATTGTGAATATTTATATTTAATTATGATCATTGTACATTCATTATGATTCGCATGAAAGTGTATACAACCTAAGCATTCTAACAGTATATTCCATCATCGTTCTTCACATTTAGGTGAACTCTAGGATTATATCAAGTTGCTACAAGAATATTTTACAGGTAGTAATCATTATATTAAAAATCGCGAGTGAATAATAGCGAATTATTCTAGATTCCAGATTAGATAACTAAGGCTATAATATCGCTGAATGGTTCCAATTAAAGGGAACATTTCTAAACTGTCTTGTCTTTGGAGTGGCTTAATTATTGCACAGTTAGTGGTTCATTAAATAATCATTGCAAGCCACATTTAGTAACTCCTAAATACTTTTGTGACCATTTTGTCTTGTAGCAAAAAAACAATATAAGTACCTTTGATAGATGTAGTAGTCGTAGAAGAAGAAGAAGAAGAAGAAGAAGTAGGGAAGACTAATTTAATCCATCACCACATTATCATCATTTAATTACATAATAATTATTACATTAATATTAATAAGTTGTGAGTTTGATGATGGTAGATGAGAATTTGAGAAAAAAGAATTTGGTAGAAAGGGATGCAAACTGTAGTTGTGATTGATAGTGTTTCAACAATTTCTACAATTTTAATTTCTACTCTACATTCTCTACACAAACCACACAGTGACTGTGAGTCTGATATCCTTCCTGCTCCTGCCTCAATTAACAAATCAAATGCTTATATTCCTATTTCTACCAATTACTACTAATTTCAAAAAGTATTTCATCACAGACTTTGATGGAATTATGATAAATTGTGTCGCTGTACTGATATTTAGATAGATCCAGTTCCTAGATTCATCAATTCATTATTTATAATTATTTCTAAACTAAATCACCACTCTAATTGATCTGTAAAATTCTAAAATCATCTCATGTCCTTATAGAGTCGGTATAAACTGGTATTTGTAACTACTTCTCCGCTGTAATTTTATATGAAATTGACGTCTCGAAATCTATAATTCTTGTGTATTATTCAGAATCGCAGTAGAATTGGAAAGTGAAAATTCGACTATAATATTTGTTCACTAAATAAATTCAATCGGTTCACATGCAGTTGATTGAGATTTTTTCACTAAAACATCTTTCATCAAATACATATGTACAACTCATGGAGAAGTTGAGAAGATGAGATCGAGTTGAGAAACCCAAGAACTTGAGTCATTCGTATACTTATTTACATCACTTTATTAATTGGTGAAAACCCTTCAATAAGATCCTCATGTCCGTCCAATAAGTCCAATAACTCATGGACACGAAACTTCATCATGTTGAGGCTCAATTCTAAATGATTTTCAACCAACCCCACTTTTGGTTTCAACCCTGGACTACCTGTTGACGTTTAACGGTTTATATATTCCGTTACAAATTTGTACTCTAAAAACAATTCCTTCAATTAAGGACATACATAGATGTTCCGTTAGGCTATTAAATCCTGAGTTTTAGCACTTTCTTGAGTCCAGTCTTAGTTGTAGAACCATAATAATAATGTTGATGGCCAAACTAATAATTGGACACAGAGGGTTCTTGAAGCTTGTTGGATTCTTGACTATTTTTTCCTTTTTATATATGGAGTTGAATTCAAAGAGTGAGATAGAAGCTATTGTGAGAGGGTAACAATGCAAATGTTATCCACACCCACAATTAATTGTTCCATAGATCCATTACTAAACAAATGGAACAGCCAATCTCATACCATGAACAATATGTACTCAACCTCTGCCCAAACGCTTTAATGAGACGACGAAGTTTTCCAAATATTCCAAATTGTTTTAATTATACGACCAGGTATGATGTGCTATCCTATATCTTATTCCATACAGGAATAAATCTATAGCTCATGAGAATCTATACAAAAAGTTTTTCATTGTGTTTAACCCGTTTTTAAAGGCTGTGCAATGATGGAACATTCAATTTAACTGCTCTTGTCTCATACCCTGGAAGTGGTAACACTTGGGTACGTCACCTTATTGAAATTTCAACAGGCTACTTCACTGGAAGCATTTATTTCGATGATACACTATTTGCAAAGGGTGGGACACTTTTGTCCATCCAAATCTAATAATTCCACATACTTCCAGGTTTTATTGGAGAGAAGGAAGACTGGAGCAGTGGGTCAACAATTGTTCAAAAATCCCATCTTAAATTTAATCATAGACAAGGTTTCCAAAAAGGAATTTTAATCCTAAGGGATCCAATAGCTGCTGCTAAATCATTTGTGGCTTTCTTGGAATCCGGTCATACGGGATGGTCTTCTCCAACAATATTTCATAGAAAAGGTAGCTTTATACTTGTGAAGTGTGGGATAATGCAATTCATTTTTTTAGAGTGGCCAATGTTCCTTCTTCATTGTACTCATGATTGGATCTCACTTGCAAAGAATTGGATTGAATCTCCAATAGATCTACTTGTCATTCATTATGAGAACTTGGTCACATCCACGGCACAGGAAATGAAAAGGATTTTAAAGTTTTTGAACATGGGTGAAACCAGATTAGAATTGGATTGCTTTAAAGTAACCCAAATAAATACCATTTTATTGTTATTTAATTTTGATCTTTTAGAAAAGTATTGAAGGGAGTTTTCACAGAAAACAACCTCGATGGAAGATGAAAAATGAAGTAGTGGATGTAAAATCTTATTTACTTATTAAAGGAGGAGTTGATTATTTAGATAATTTGTTATTATCTCATGCCTTGGAACCTATTCCTTTGAATAAGTATCCCTGGTATAGAAATTTCTCAAAAAACCCTTTTTAGCAGGATGAATCTTTTTTTATTAAATATAATCAATGGTTGTTTATATCATTTTTAGAGCATTTTCATATTTTGAGGTAATATTCATATGTCCCATAAATCGCAATTGGAATACCTTTGAAATTCCACTAAGTGATCAGTAATAAGGACGTTTTTTGTCAACACCTTTCCATTTAAACTTCCGGCCCTTGTTCCGGTTTTAATGAAAGAAAAAAATAAATTTGCAACATTTTTGACGAATTTAAGATCTTGAGAAGAAGCGGATGGGAGTAGATCTAAAACTGCCTCTACATCTAGTCCACAATTAGCTAAGGATCCAAGGGGACTTTGAACTTTATGAGTTACGATATAACGATATATTAAATTATTCAAATGTTGTTTACTTGTTTTCAACAATGGACAAATTGTCCAGTAATCTGAAAGCATAGATGCAAACTGTTCCCAATGATTTGTATCATGATGATCATACTGCTCGTAAAGTTGATGAGCAAAGGTGGAGGAGTTGAAATGATGCTGTAAATACTTTTTGTACTCCTTGCTATTATTCCAATTAACAAGGGACTTCATCTCTACACTTGCATCACAGTGCATTGCTGTTCCAATAACAATTGGAATCTTATTGAGCTGAGCATTATGCCGTTTTTGAAGCAACTCCTCATCTAACAATTCCAAAGGGTTTTGCAACGTTTCTCCATCGTAGACCAACCAATTGTGGGATTTGCTCGAAAGGGATGGTAGTTCATGATAAAATTTCTTCCATTCATATGGAACATTTTCCATTAGTAGTTCTGGGGAGAGATTGTATAAGCAATCCACATCTTCACATTCAGTGTGTTTAAAAAATTGAATATTTTCCTTATCCGCTTCCTGCAAATGTTGTTTTGTGCATTAGCTACATAATAAGAATTTAATTCTCACATCTAAGGAAAGAGGTTCTCTAAAATCTCCTCCAGACATCCATAATTTGTGTATCAAACCTGACTCAATTCCATTTCTTAGTAATGCACCAACTAGTGTGGATCCAGCCTGATATCCAAAAAGACTGACATCCCGAGGATTTCCACCAAAATGCTTAATGTTGTAGTTGACCCAACGTAAAGCCGTCAAAAGATCTGACACACCATAATTTCCGGAAGATCTTGAGCTAGAGCTACAAATGACCATTTATTGACTATTTTTAACTCCCATTCCTCAGAAGGCTGACCTATTTGATAAAATCTTTAAGGAAAGGAAGCCAAGAACTGATCTCCTTATTGAGACTGCAACAAATACAAACTTTTTGTCTTGAATTACTGTAGATGAAGGTTGATAGTCCCTTGACTCTCCTCCTGAGAGGCTGTCCCCTCCAATGAAGATGATAACACTAAGATTGAAGTTGTAGCCCAAATATGGTGTTATAATGTCCAAATAAAGACAATCCTCTGAGCCATCATAACTCCCATTCCTATTCATGTTGTAGGTCCATTAAACAATTAAATTGACAACCAACCTGTAAAATTGCCAACAAGATTGTTTCTTTTCAAAGGCTGAGTATGTAGCATTCCAACATTGATTGACATCATGATGTAACTCCGACTTTGTCCATCGTCTTGGACCAATGGGAGGAATGGCATAAGGTACCCCATAAAACCTAAACGTTCCATTCTCTACCTTTCTGGTATGATGATGGAAATAAGTTGAGATTTGGATTTTCCATTCCATACTCACCCTTTAATGAATCCACATGAAGTAATTGTTGTCGCAAGCTCTGCATTCGTCGTTGTACCATTGTCTTGGGCGTTGTTGAGTGGTTTGAAGGCATTCATTAACAATAGCACAACTTGTCCTATAAGTAGCCCACCCAATAGGCAAATTACAACCAAACAAACATGTTGAGACTTTTGTTTATTGCACATTTTGGTTGAGAAACCTCATTTGAGGGTTTTGAGCAATTTAATTTTTCACTTAGCCATTCCCACGAGTATTTTAAGAGTACATATTACAATACAACACAAGAGCCAAGCTCATCTTTAAACTTTGGGTTCAACTACTGCCAGTTTTTGGGAATTTTTGCCAAGTGTTAAATACATTTTGTGGATGGTTTGATGAGGAAGAAAGCTCTTTTAACAAGGTGATTAAAATCTATAGACGATGAACTGAGCTTGTAAAAAGATAGGATGATGAAGACCAGGGGAAATACTATCCTTGTAACATTTAACCCTTAAAAAAGAGACTATAATAAATCTGGATAATTTATAAACCATTTCAGCAAACAAAAGATACCAAAAACAAAAGCCACCCAAAGCTCATCAGAGAGGAGTGATATACAGTGTATTCTATTTCCAGGAGGGTATTTTTAGTTCAGTTTACAATTCTCGTTTGCCATTCAAGATTCTCAGATTACTAGAGCTGTGAGAGACAATAATTGCATAATCAAACGCCACTGCTCACGCCTCACACCCAAAAGTGACGTTGTTGACAGAAGACGTGCTGCAAAGTATGGGCAATCATAAAGCTGCAAGACTCCTGTTTCCTCCAGCGGTATGGTTTCAATAATAAAATGAGACGTGTTCTCACATGACATGTCTCATTATGCTTTAAAGCTCAAAGCATGGCTCATGAATGAAATAGCAGAGATTGGGTTTGAGCATGATGGAAAATGTATTTTTATTTTGATGTTTTTTGACATTATTATTAAATAATTATTGTTGATCTTTTAAAGGAAAATCCTTGCTGCATATCTGACATATGTATTTCTAGTTACCAAACATATCTGTGCGTACTTTCATTTAAACCCGTAAAGAAACAAAAATGCACATTTTAACAGCTTAAGTTCACTTAAATACATTCAATTACCGTCCAGCAGCAAAACTTGAGCTGACACATTCACACACATAAATACAAAAGTATCCAGTACAGTTTTGCAATATATAAATATAAATTATAAAGTATATGTTTTAAGGGTCTTGAGGTTGCATTAGAACGCATAAAAAATATAAAACTAAACAAATAGTAATCACTTTAAATTATCAAGTGTAATATAACATTGAGACAACAATGAAGTAATAATACTAAAGAACACAAAGATGACTAACTAACAAGTTTCAGACGTTGATTTTATTCATGTAAATTTAGTATGGGACGTTGGAGAAGAGGTAGGAAACTGATTCTCCATTGTGAGTTCGACGAACAGCTTCAGCAAACATCATGGACACGTCTATGCACTGAAAAATGGATAAAATCCACAAAATATCAATAAAAGAATATTTGAGTGAATGGTATATAACTTTGTATTCAAAATCTCCTATAGTTCCACATGTTGAAAGATGATATCACGCATGTAGGCCTATGAGTGGGTGATTTCATAATGGATGTCAAAGGAAAGAAGAACAAGTGGTTTATTGTCAACTAAAAAGGGCAATGTGAATGCATCAAGAAACAGAGTACACAAATATTTGTTGCATGGAAAATGGAATTAGTTAATTAAGGAAAAGTAGATTGAAATGTCACTCAAAAGATTATACTAATGGCATGGTATAGAGTGACACAAATTTAGACACAAATGTGATCATGATGAAAAGATGAAGAGTTTTAAATTAGGAAAATAATTTACATGGGGACGTTGGAAAAGAGGAATGATACAGATTCTCCGTTGTGGGTTCTGCGGATGGCTTCCGCAAGTATGACGGAAATGTCGATAATCTTGAGGATTAAAATAAAACAAAATAAACATTGATGAGGTCAGTTGCAAATTATTTTGGGCATTATCACTCTCCCTCCCCCCCAAAAAAAAGCTCCATGTGGGTGCGAACATGGAAGGCACAAAATGACAAAATGCTGATGCATGTTGTAAATTGCGGCAATAATGTATGTAACCCTTCTGCTACATGCGTTTTTAGAGCAGTATGAAAGCAATGATGTGCCGCCGGTATAAATTCCCTAACACAAATAATCTAAAGCCATATTTTTTTTATAATTGACCGAAAGCACACAATATATTTATGCCTTCTCACATGCTAAATGCTATTTTAATTTCAAAACTCAGGTTACCTGAATTTTTGGGCATTCTTTCATATGTTTTTCTTGAGGAATGGTATTTGTAACCACTACAGCTTCGAAGCAAGCGTTATTAATTCTTGAAATTGCAGGACCAGAAAATATTCCGTGAGTAAGAATCGCATAAACTTTCGTTGAACCAGCTTCAAGAAGTCTGAAAGAGGATGAATTCATGGTCAATTCAATATCTCTCGATATCAACTTTTTATAATTACTTTTCAGCAGCATGGCAAATAGTTCCACAAGTATCTGCCATATCATCCACAAGGATTGTTACCCTGTCTTTTACATCTCCTACCAACACCATTGAAGCCACCTCATTGGCTTTTTTTCTCTCCTTGTGAATGAGTGCAAACTCTACATTCAACCGATCCGCTATAGACGTAACTCTGAAAAACCAAAAAATTATTTAATAAAAACGCAATACAAAATAAAATGGCATGTACCTTTTAGCTCCACCCGCATCCGGAGAAACGATTATAGCATTTCTCCATTCAGGAATATTTTCTTTTATCCATTTAAGAACGGCTGGTTCTGCATAAAGATTGTCTACAGGTATATCAAAAAATCCTTGAATTTGTGAAGCATGAAGATCCATTGTGATAATATGGTCCGCTCCAGCCACACTCAGCATATTGGCCACCAGTTTTGCAGAAATTGGGGCCCGACTCTGTAACATAGTAGACGACTGTCGTCAACTTAATATCAGTCAATGACATCAGCAAGTGCACACACAGCTTATAGACAGACATGAAGCAACGACAAATTTGCCCAATTGTCAACATTTCGTCACCTTTTTGTCAATTGAAATACCTCTTGTAGGAAAGCATGCAATTGTACACGGGTGTGTTGTACAGTGACATGAATTAAATGGAAATTAAGCTTTAAGACAGAAAGTCAAAATAAACAGTCATCAATCAAGTTCATCAAACCATACTTATTTTATCCCACAAAAAAAAGCAAACGATACATGATGGTGTGAACAATAATAATATCCCAGTGCAATAAGACAGGTAGTGTATTCCTTTAATTGAACATGCCAATTTCTGAAGAATTGCCAGAACATGTGTCTTCCCACAAATCAGACTACAATGATTGAATGTATTTTTACAAAATGAACAAGTTCAGTTCCATGTGCAGGCTATTTTGGTTATTTTTGTTAGTACAAGTGGATGCGTATTTGTTTCAACAAGGATTTACAAGTAAATACGATGTTGTTAGCACTCGAAAGAACAACGAGGTTTCATACGCAAGCCGGTTAAAATACTTTGGAGCTTAACCCTACTAAAAGAGACAAGGGAATGTCAAGCCATGCAAATATATTACAACAAGCCCCGTGAAATCAACACCAATTGCAAGCAGCTCTAACAAAATTTAATTTAGGTGAAAGTAGTCCAGCTCCACCTCCATTATCCTTGATTACAATTTTTATTTGTAAACCCCAAAATCCCCCATGCACAAGACAATCATTAAAGTCAAAAAAATTATTGATCAAACAATGCTAAGAACAAGAAAGCAACTTACTCTTTGGCACGAGAGTGGCTCAAGAAGTGTAGCACACGGTTTGGTTACACGATTGATATCAATCGAAGATTATTATTAGATGGTAACAAATAATTGAATTGAAATTGACAAAGCAAAAAAAAAAATTGAACATACATAATGTTAATGAAAGAAAGGCAAGGGTGGGATGAGATAAGGCAAGATCATAGTGACCACAAGTCATTCTTTAATTATAAGTGAGACGTACCGCCATGACAAGTCCACGGTTGCTCTGTGGAACAAAAACGCAAAACCATGTTGGTTTTCAAATTCAGTACATACAAATCAATAAAACAAAGCCAAAAAGCTTGCATTGGGAGCGTAAGGTTTTTTTTCCTATCTAAAGAAGAATGGTATTCTATCAACCTTTCCCCATCCTCAATTGTCCATTTCCCTAACAGCTTTCTAGGAAGGATTCAAGTTTGGGTCAAGGCGTACCTTGTACGGATGCTTTTTTTTTGTGTGAACCTCTAAATTTGGATTCAATGCATGTTGAGTGAGAACCTTTTGTCAAAGAAAAACCTGATTCAATATGAGAAATAGAAATCTTATTCCATTTTGAACTTTACTCTTTTTGTGATTACAACATTAATGGGCTGAAACCCGAAGCCTTTTGATATTTTTAAAGCAGTCCCTCAACTTCATTAAGCTTTTCCCTATTTTTAAATTTAAAACACTTAAGCCGTTGGAACAAATACTCTAACATTTATATCTCTTCCAAGACAAACAATAATTAAACCAAGCATCGTAATGGGATTCACAACAAAAATTAATTTGTAATTAATACTGTACAAAGATGATGAGGTGATAATGAGATGTTTCGTGTTTACGATAGAAATTAAAGCTACAATTACCCCTTTACGAGAACTTATAGCTAAAGTGTATTAAATTACCACATTTATAAGCCATCACTTTAAATAGGATATTAAATTGGCAATATCCATACCACGACCTGCATGGCTATTGCTGAGCTATAAAATACCCCAAGCCACAACCTCACAAAGAATACAAAGTATCAATTTACATTTGGTTCATCAATGGACTAATTTGAATCTTGTTTTTATTATTTTAATTATTCCCCCAACTCCTTTGAAGTTGAAACAACAACGTGGATAAAATACTCCATTGAGACATGAAATAGGAGAGAAACAATGAGATGTGATGTGAGATTGAATCTTTGCCATATGAAAAGCCAAATGTTCTCCCATTAAAAAAACATCACAAGCCCTAATCACCACCTCACGTGAGATCTGATTAGCTCATAAAAAAACGGAACATTGATGAGATCGTTGAAGCTTAAAAGTAGTATCTCCCTCTCTAAGGAGGTGCTTTGTCCACGAGGAGTTGTTGTTGATGGAAAACTTTTGTAAGGAGCAGCACTCCTCAAAATCTCTTTTTAATATGAATAATATTACGCAATACAACTTGATCTCTATTCCTCTGCTTCTGCTGGGGTTTGGGATTGCGTAAGGAATTGGAAGGATAAGAAAGAAGAGGTTGAACAAGGTCAAAGGTTATCCTTGCTGCTTATTTTATAGCAATTGATATGTAAGCAAGAAGAAGAGAGGAGATAGCTAACCTTATCCTTTTTGTCCTGCCTTGCATAAGGGAAGCAAGGGATGACAGCCGTGACCCTTGAGGCTGATGCAATTTTACATGCATTGATCATAATGAGGAGCTCCATCAAATTATCATTAACTTCCCCGCTTCCACTTTGAACAATGTAAACATCCTCTCCTCGAACACTTTCTCCAATTTCAACACTATTTAAATATATTACATATTACAATACAATACAATAAATACAATAAATGGAAGGCCTCCTCCCCCTCCATATAATATTTGTTTTATATTATTTTACCATGTTTCCAAATTTGAGAATTTCTTGGTGACCACCTTGCCCAAATCAATTCCTAGCCGATCTACAATTTTTTGTGCAAGGTCTGGGTGGGATGTGCCTGAAAAAACTTTAATATTTGGCATTTTTCCTCCGTGTTTAATGAATACAGCCGGAGTTTCTAATTTGTTGCACAGACTCCTAGCTCTGATGGGTGAGCTGTAGTACTTCATTACTAACTCCTTCCATTCTCTTGCATACACATTTCAACAACATTTTCACATCTCCCCCAAAAAACCCACCCACATCAACATCCCCCAAATATACACCCTCACTCTACACCACACACTTCCATACTCATCATCAGCTACACCACAACAACAATGGAATGGGAAGCAATTGTCACAAGGATCAAGTACATGAGCATCTCCACCAATTTATGAGAAATAATAAATTCTTCCTCCTCCTCAAGGATAGTTTACTACAAAACAAATAATTGGGGGCTAGCATTTACTTAGAATGGCATGTAACATCAAATTCTCTTATTCATATAACAAATTAATATTAAATACTCACGTTCAAACATTAGAGCAGGAGTAACAAAACAATTAATGGAATCATTTAGTCATTTATCCAAGTTTATAAGAAATCTGATGTTCTGTGTATACAGAACAACAACAAAAAAGTACAAAGGCTAACAATTATTTCTTGGTATTTTTCATGTATGGTAAACCCTCATCCCATTCTTCCTTCTCCGTCTTATCGGGCTCAATGAAGCTTTTAATTTCTATCTCAACTCTTGTTACGAAGTTTTTCATGGCAACCGAATTGATTTTTGCAATTACTTGTATCTCTTGACCGTGTTTCTTTTCATACTCAACCACTCGTTGATAATCGTCCTTGGATTCTACATATAACGATTAATCCATGACAAATATTTTGGTGTACAAGGACTTACTCAATTGAGTTGCTGCTCCACAAGCTGGAAGTTGTACATCAGGAAAGATCATATCCCGCAGATCATCAACCGAATGTGTTTCCTTTATCCCATAATCTATTAAAAGCAAATGCATATAGTATACATCTCGGTGTGAATGAGCTAAAAAAACTGCTCGAACGATTCGTTGAAACGTGATGGATTTAACCAAAAGTGCTCTTCCAGGTATCCAAAAGTCAATATCATAACCAGAGACCATACTAGACTTAAAATCGTCAGATAAGGATTTCTCCAACTTCTTTAATCTTGAATCCATCCCCGCTGGACGAATCGTAAACACAGAATCGGGGGTAATATCAAAATCAGAAGTCGTCATGATAAAATGGACTTCAGCTCCTAACCGATAATAAATACTTGCTTTCCCAGAAGTCGGCGGCGACGCATCATATCTCTGTCGAAATAGCAACTTGTAATTAGATGGAAACACCTCAACACCAATGCGCAGGGTGATGTATTCATTTATCCCTCGAGGATAATCCTCCTGCGTAATCAGTTCAGAAAATACGACAAATGAACTGTTTCCAACGTTTGTTACGGTCAAAACGCCATCCCAAATACCCGATGTATCATACATCAAACCATAACATGTATGCTTTTTGAAGTCGACACCATCAAGCTGCATATAGTTTGCCTAAATATAAGTCAAGTCAAGTCAGCCACAATTTTCACAACCTCATCATTACCATTGGTGGGAGTGTTGCAAACTGGCTGAACAGATACAATATGAAATTACTCTTGGTAGTTATTGTACTTCCTTCGTCAATTAGGTAGATTGTAACCCAAGCAATTTGTTCTTCCTTCATAGTTCCCTGCCCTTCTTCAACGTATTGAACCTTTGCTCGTTCATACTCCTCACGCCCATTCCAGTAGACCACATACATACCATCCTACAATAAAAATCCAAACAATTATTCTCCTCTTCATAAATGAACTCACATCCAACTCCAACTTATTCATTGGAAATCTCACAATATTGTCCACCTTTTGATAAAACTCCATCATTTCTCGCTTCATACGATGGTACTTAAGAAACAAAGGATTGGTCATCTTTTTGCATCAAGAATCAAAGGCCCAAAAAGTTACCTCCTTCTGTCGTCCCTCCAGTTCACATATAATCTGGCCACTATAGTTGATATCATAGTAGCGATAAGGATAGAGTCTTGTTGCTTTAAACGTTTTCCCATCACCCATCCACTCTTCATTGTCCTTCAGGATATTCAACTTTCCTGTTGGGCGATCTCTGATGTTGTACAGCATCTGGGCTGCAAAAACCCCTTCATCTTCCATCATCCAAGCCTCATTGTCTTGCTTTTTATCTTTTTTATCCTTCGGAGCAGCCGCCGCCATTTTTAGTCCCAAAGAATGCAGAATGACAAAAGGGTGCTTAAAACTCCCGCCACAAGTGGTCAAAAGTGAGACTTGTGCTCATGTTAAAAACGATTTGAATGATGTGATGCATGATGTGGTTGATGACATGAAAATGCATTTCATGTTTACAATTTGTATAAAAATTAAGGAAATTAATAATGACTTTATTTTGTGAATACTATTGAAAGTTTTCATTTTCCGGTTGACATTATTTGTCTAAAAATTAGTAGTCGGTGGTTTAAAAACATTGAATATATCTACAATTTAGCCAATATTGTACAAAACTTATTTCTGAAATATTTCAAGATTAACAATTAAAGATGAACCGTTTTAAAACATGGGCCAACCCACCGGAGGCACAATGGTTCAAGCCCTTGGTTGCTTTGCATAAAAAGGCTCCAAATAACTGGAAGAAAATTATCAAGATAAAATTAAATCAGTCTACCAAATTGTTGAAAACCGTGTCTTTACTCATAATAAAATACTTGAATTTTGAGGGATGGACTAAACATTTTTTATAAAAACAAAAGTCCACTCTGACTTTATGATTCACAATTTAAATCTGTTTAAAACAGTAGAGGAGAGTTTGGGTTAGTAAAAATAGTTTGTAAGGCATTCATAATTATAGATCATTGGTTGGGTAATCTCAACTGTAATAGTACATTCTTCAGTTCTTTCTTGCTTCAAATCTTGATCAACTTGATTAGTTTAGGTTACTTTGATAATTTACTAATGACTCGAATCAGGGCCCCGTTTTCATCACGGAGTTTCTGGTTTTCTGTCCTTAAGTGTCGAGACTCCTGGAAAAATACAAAAGAAAAATTGCTGTATTTACAATTATTATGAGAAGCTATAAAAGCATGAGATTTCTAGGCCTAGTACTAATGTTTAATTTTTTCGAAATATTTGGGACTAAGAGGATATACGTTTATGAGAAATTTGGCAGCAGTACCTATGTGAGAGGTATTGAAAACTCCGAATGGATAGATAGATGATGACTATATAGAAGTAAGAGAAAGATTTGACTATGCTTTTTGACCATTGCCTGTGGGAGTGCCAGTACTACTAACCACACCCCCATTAGCTCCTCCACTCAACTTGGAAACAACTCGAGTTAATGCACGATTTTCTGCTTTCAGCTTCTCATTGTCCAACTTCAACTTTTGAATTTGCTTGAAAACCAAAATAAAATTTTCCAAGTCAAAAAAAATGGTAAGATTATTGTGCACAACGAGAAACTCATGAACTCAAAAACAATACATCATTAATTCGAGCATATTAGTCCACAAACATTTATATATAGTTTAAACTAAAGAGTTATTTCAACTCGTTCCGTTTGGGATTGGGCTTATTCAATATCCTATAAATTAATCCATCTGGGATAAGTTGGTGAATTCAATGCCAACAATGAAATGTTAAAAAAAGCAAGCAGCATTAAATCTTGGCAAACTGATGTAAATATGTGGGCGAGAACGGATACCTTGAGTTCCTCTTCCATTTCTGATAACTTTCGCTCCAAAGCACGTTTTTCTCTTTTATCTACATCATCTGAGGTAATACGGGGGGTCTGAAGGGAATCAAAACAATTCAATAGTAATCATTCATAATGACTTAATTAAATCAATCTTACCAATGACACTTTTTCTAATTTTACTTTTAAATCAGTCACATCTTCCTCTGTTTTGAGGAGACGACTTTTCAGTAATTGATTTTCTTTGAGTACCTCCTCATACAACTATAAAGAATAAAGTTTTAATACTTTTAAATCTTATATTGTTGTATGTAGTACGAACCTTTTTGTAATTTATGGTAGTTACGCCATTTTCACTTTTGGAGGAGTCCTGCCCTTGCTCCAGGTCACTACCGGTTCCAACCTAAAATAAACAAAATCGCATCATTAACTCGAGCATACTACAATTTTTTCAACTCAATAATATTGGCACCAAAATTTATTAACAGTCCGCTATCCTTGTCTGCCATAGAACAATATTTTCTCAACCTACTTACGCTATCAGAAAATTCAGACTCGTCATCACTATCATTGTCGCAAGGAATATGGGGATGTGCGATGGAATGTGATGATGTAGATGGCACAATAAAATCAACTGATGAATTTGTTAGATCTTGCAGAGAATATGAAAAGGAACCAAGTGATGAAACCAAAGAGCTTAAGCTAGCTGATAATCTTTTTCTTAGACCAAAAAGTCCTTTCTTCTCCTTCTGACCTTCTCTAGGTTCAGGTTTTGTGCTATCCAAGCCTTGCATCCTCGACACACTTCCTTTACGCTCTGTTTGTGAAAATATTGGTGCTGTCTTTGATTTACTACGTGACTCCTCCATATTTGGTCGGATTGTAAGCTGATGAACAATAGTATTTTGTCCAGCAGGGATCTGACTGTATTCAGAGTCAAATGATCTAATCAACCTTGACTCAAAGAGAGAGGAAGGACGAGATGTTTTCCTGTCAAAAGATCCACCATGGGTGAACATTCGATGATTAGAGGGTAGGCGAGAATATTGAGAGGGTAAAGAACCACACGGGTTTGCGGCAGCTCTATTACTTCGAAAGTCATTGCCGCCACTACTACAGTCCCTATGACTCCCTTTTCCTCCAATGAAATGTCCCAAAGCATAGCCACCGCCTGAAGAGGACGAATAACCTGATGAGGATCCAGAAGGGCTTGTTCTTGACGAATATGATGAAGAAGACGAAGATGGTTGATGCGGCTTGAAGTTAGAGTAGCTGCTGGATTTGGATGACGATGGGTTTGAATTTGAATAACCAGCACAAGGTTTTTTAATTGCAGGGCTTGAATTGGTATTATAATTAGACGTCTTGTTTGAAGCATTATTGGAGATTGGGTAGCTTGAGGGTGGTTTGTTTGAAGATTTTGTGCTTGAGTAGCTGGAGGATTTAGATGAAGGATTTGAATTTGAATAAGAATTGGGTGGCCTTTGCCAATTATAGGCAACATCTTGAGATCCACGACTATTGGAACTACCATTACTCGTGTTGTTACGGTCTGATGATGAAAAGAAAAAGGGGAATGAAGAAGATGTGTATTTCGTACGATTGTTACCAGTGAATGACATTATGCGAAAATAATGCATTCACAACTGTTGATGACAAATTATGCTGGTCCCAAACACTTTATAACCAAAATCACAGCATTACAAGTGTAACGACTAATCCTTTCCCAACCACTTCTAACACGCTTTAAACAAGCATTCGTTCGATTTGGCATATTAAATCAACATTTTGGCTACCATTTGGAATACGAACTGAACACTCAAGTGCCAATCAAAGTAAAAATAATCACAAATGGTACAAAACTATGACACTCCCACAGGATTAATCTATGGCTAATGGCAATCAACCCAAGCAGCTCATCTTTCTCAGTAAATGAACCAAAATTAAACAGGCCCAAAGTATAATGAAGCAAGATTAAAGTCCAAATATTGGCTTGAAACAGATGGTAACTCCGGAAATGTCTTATAAACACTAAGTTTAAGAAATCTAGGGAGCAAATGTCTAACACCGGTGTAAATAGGAGAATCAGAAGACATGAATTTTATGCTACCTACGAATTGTATCTATATTGGGATTCAAGGAAAGAAGAAGTTGAGCGTCGCTCCATGTATAATGAGCAATATGGGAAGAATCATAATAATTACAGAACCAGGGAACCATCCGAGTTCGGATTTCTATTTTGGTATCACTTGTCTGCACATAACACAAATGTAACCCTTCAATCTACCATGTACACGGCATAATCTAAAAACCTCAAGGAGATCTTCCTTCACAACACAATATATTGATTTCTATGCATCTAAACGGCTAATCCAAGTGAAATAGCTAATTTACTAACAAGTCACAAGTCCATAAATATAGCAGACATATGATTAATATGTACTAAACTAAAATTTTAAACATGCTTTATGGTAAAAATTATTCATGACTTATAATTAATATATCAAACCTACGTATGATAACAAGTAACAACAACAATGATTAACTCACCTCAACATCACTACCAATCGCCTGCGAAATTTCCGTCCCCTACAAAACATTATTAATGAATACATGCATAGTTAATGTAGTAATTAATTTAACCGGTTGCATCTACTAATAATTTTTTGCTTGCAAGTGCAGGAGATACATTTACTGGCATACTTACATCTTGATTATATTGTACAATGCCTGTTGAACGTCGTTTCGTTTTCTTTTTTCTTAAAATGGCTCCTTGTGCTCCTGAATTCTTGACATCTTTATCTTTTTCTTCATCTGGAGATACTTTTACTGGATTTAACGTTCCTTCCGGGGGTTTAGGAGGCTTTCCATGAATAACATGCTCATTTTTAATGGTAGGCGTTCTACTTCTTAGGGAGGAACTTCGTTGTACCGTTGTGCAATCCGTCGACATTGTAGATCTAATAGGTAATGGCAAGCTTCTTGTATCTTCTAACGAAAATTTACTCGGATCTTGTTCATCAACTCTAAGTCTCCACGAAGGTCGTCTTTCTACATTTGCTGCATCCACTTTACGAGAAAGCGTAGTGGGTGTTGTGGAGGTTGCAGGTACTATTGTAGAAGTAGCAGTATTGGTCTGTAAATAAATAATTCATGTCGATATAACTTGAATGCAAATACAAGTGCTTAACTAATAATATACCTGTTCTGGAGGCGCAGTATTCACTAATAGACTATTTTTGACGTATTGTTCGGCTGATCTGTTTAAGAACATTCCAGAGATATTAAAGTTCGGTTAAACAGATAAATGAATAATATCATACTTTAATTCCTCCAAAGTAACTCCCTGAGTCGACCGTCGGGTTTCTCGAACACGCTTGGCATGCGCTTTTCGTTGAGTTTCAGACTCCTCATCGCGGACAGGAGGCACAAAAGATCTAAATAATTGACATAATCCTGAGGTTAGATAACTAATAGTTTTTAAAACATGGCGAAACAAACGCCAGAGTCAAACTAACAAAACCTTATGAGAAAAATATAAACAGAGATCAACCCGTCATTATACACACCTTTGAAGTTGAATAACAGGCGCAACGTGGGTATTTGTGTTTGGAAGAGAATTCGGAATCTTTTCAACATTTTTATTGATGTCACGTTTGCGCTTGTAAAGTTCAAATACTGGAAGTACGCTGCGGTCAGCCACATCTAATGGCGTCTGATCCTGTAAAACGTCGCGTTTATTTTTATTTCTAAGCAATGAGCTACTTTGTTATCAACATACGCAGTTATCTTTAGCTGATACATCGGAATTATTTTCTAATAATATTTCACACGCTTCCTTTTGTCCCCAATGAGCGGCAGCGTGTAAAGGGGTCCACCCATCAAAGTCTTTCACATTGATGTTTGCGCCAGCTTTAATGATTTGACTATAACATTAATAATATTTAGAAACCAAATAATCAATAATCAACTTTAACAACATTCAGTCCTTACTCTAAAACTTTAACGTATCCTTTGCATGCTGCGACATGTAGCGCCGTGGCCCCTGTTATAGGATGAGATTGTTCAGAATATCCATTCTGAAGCCATCGTTTAGCATCTTCCATCATTTTAAGTTCTTCTCCACGTCTGGCTTCTTTAAGGTCAATACCTAAAGTTGGCATCACACGAGATTACTGACTGTTCTGACGTTTTATGTTGTACACATAAATACCTTTAGCATTGATATCTTGAATAAAAGTTTCTCGAATTTCATCGCTTTTGCAAATATCGAGAGGTATACTGCAATCATTGTTTAGAGCAACTACGTTGGCACCGTGTTCTAAGAGGACCCTACAATGGAAAGATTCAGATAAACATGAAAAATTTTTACTGATTTTTAATTTTTTTTTAAAGTAATAATTAAATGAGTAAGTACTTGGCAACTGAGACGTAACAGCAGGTTGCAACAGCATGCAACGGTGTCCAGCCCTCGTTGTCACTAACGTTGACATCTGCACCATGCTTCAATAAGAACTCAACCACATCCAAGTTGTCCTCGATACATGCCTACGAAACAAAAACAAAAGTTGTTAAAATCCTACCACATATGAGATCAGTTGATGGGTGCTTTTTATTAATTAACTTAATCTTTATCCATCAATTTACTCTCGTACTAATATAAATAATGTTTGTATTTCAAACCCAAGAAAAACATCAGGAGTTGTAGTTGTATCATGTCCTTTAAAACAATATTTTGCCTTTAAAATTGTTCTTAATTGAAGCCAAAAAAAATTAAGTAGGTTATTCTAGCTAACTGTTCCAGAAGCTGCGGCCAATATTTCCTTTACGTTCTCATGTAAAAAAAAATGATAACCGATGTAACTTGTCTTAATGTATGATGATTCTGGCAACATAACACTTAACCCATTTCCGTACAATCACAAAAAAAACAGGAAAAAAACAGTAAACAACATCTCAAGGAAAGCATTTGCTCCATCAACAGAAAAAAACGTATCGGCAGCCGATTGTGCGTGCTGTTTTACATCATTGAGTTTTACTGATGTTCACCGACCTTGACTTCGAAATCGTGTATGATGAAACAACAAAATAAAATCCCACCTACATCCATTTGTCATTTAATTGTATTTGGAAATGACGTCTTTTAAATTGGACTGCAGCCGTTTTGCATATGTGGAATCTCTCTCTGTGTCTAGACGACAATCTCCATGAATGAAAGTGATTTCATATGTTAATGCCCCCGTTTAGAGGTCCTACCTAATGTCATACCTTCAAGACATTCAAAGCCTTTCAAAGACCCAACAAGTCAAACTAGAGCTGTGATCTGTATTTAAAACATTCATCATCCCAATTTGCAGTTTCATTCAGTATTTGCATATGGAACCAACCCCTGTGTACTGTTTTAAAACACCTCCTCTAATTTTAGAGATATGTATTCATCCTTGTTTTTTTTAAATGACTGCTAACCACGTTGCTTCCGCTTCATCCATCTTCGCCAGAGAACATTACAGCCAAAAAAACTACAGCTCCAAACAATCCACCGGTCATGTCCACTTACAAGAGGGGTTTAAATAAGATGATAATGTCACTCTATCTTTAATTACATTCTCCACACATCCTTCAAAACAAACTTAACCCCACCCATCCTCTAATCTTCAATTGTTCCAGTTGTGAAATCACCCCAAAAACGGTGCCCCCCACCCACACCTTCATAAAAATACAAGCGTCCTTCATCTTACCTGATGTAATGCAGTGATCCCATCTTCATCCACAGCATTAATGTCATATCCCTCCTTAATCATTTTAGCCACTTGGACCTTATCATTGGCGGCACAGGCAGCTTGGAATATGCACTTATCCGCAAATTTCACCCGTTTCGGCCTATTCTTTATTTCCAAACTTTCTTTCTCTGTATCCGACTCCTTCCATCGCTCAAGTTGTGCCTTTCTTTTATTATAGGCCAACATAACTGACTCTGATTGTGTGGGGTTGCCGAGTGTCATTATTTATTCTATTTCCACTCCCAACATCTTGGATAGAGTAATATGTAACAAGATGTAATTAATCAACGTGATCCCTTGAACCACAACCCCCCAAACCTTATACAAAAGGAGCCTCTTTTTATCTTCAACTCAAAAGAGTGAAACAAATCCAAAACAAATTGGGTTGCACTTTTTACTTGTATGGATCACATGATGAGGAGTTAAGGAGGTTGGCGCATGGTCTTGAAAAAAGGGACCCTTCATCCATTACGGAAGATCATCTCTTGTTCATCTCTTGTTTTGGGTTCCCACACAACAGCCTAGGCCTCTTCTTTTAATGTTTACTACTACTACACCATCAACAAATATGGCACAAGCAATACAAGTCCTACCTTTGGGAAATTTCACCACAAATATTCAAGTAAGGGGGGGGGGGGG
>JAAOWG010000014.1:0-79267 GCA_036491945.1 Paranurophorus simplex
AATTTTTTTTTTCAAATTTTTTGTTTTGAACGGCGAGTTCAAATATATAAAAATATTTTCAATTAATGGTGCCTGGAGTTTATGGACAAAAATTGATCAAATCGAACAGTGTGCATATGTATGCATAAGTTGATAAAAATAATAAAAATCCACAGCGGTAGTAGATAATATTGGAGAAAGTTGTTGAGCATTGTAACAAAGTTTGAAGGGAGAGTTATAAAGATGTATAAATGGAAGGCTGGATAAAAAAGAAATGCTGCAGGGTCAACAATAATTTCCAGAATGAAAGTGGACCTTTTAGACTTGAAGCGATAAATTAACGCCTGCAAGTGTGTTGTTAGTGTTTGTAAGATTGTTTGCAGTGGGATCAAGATTATACATAATTCTTGTTGTAATATTAAACCCAGGCGTTCTCATCTGAGAACCTCAATTTAACTCCGTTTAAACCTGCAGAGATTACAGGATTATATTTCTTATGGCTTTCACTACCTTTTCTGAAGGATCATGTTCCAAGTTGGTTTTTTGAAGATGCTTTACTTATTTTTAAGGATATTGGAGGATAAAGTAGTAGGCTAAAGTAGTGGCAGTGGTCCCCAAAAGCAGGAACAAGTAAGAAGGAAATAAATCAAACATAAAATATTTCAGTCTCTTATAGAAATAATCTAACCACTCTCTCCAGTGCTGCGTTCATTCTTTTTCTCTCAGATGAAAACATGTAAGTTGCTCAACTTATTTTCAGGCTTTATTAAGCCCCATAGATCGATTTATAGATAT
This sequence comes from Paranurophorus simplex, assembly GCA_036491945.1. Lineage (NCBI taxonomy): Eukaryota > Metazoa > Arthropoda > Collembola > Entomobryomorpha > Isotomidae > Paranurophorus > Paranurophorus simplex. Next base: position 775 of record JAAOWG010000014.1, read on the forward strand.
GCGATATAATGTTAAAATATTCTTGCCCTTCTTGAGCACAGGTTATGAGTTCCATATCCCAATAAACCCAGGAACCCTATATGCTTTTGAAACAAACTTGACCAATTCTATTAGTCCCAGTTTTTGTCCCTGTCCACCTCCCCAGTCCACATGATCACTAAGACATAAAAATACCCTGAAAGTTTAATGCTCCATTTTTTAGTTGGATAAGAAGAATGGGATCATTCTTCTATTGCACAAGCATACGTTGAAAATATGGTTTAATCGTGCGGAATGAGCAATTTCTTTGACCTGGGAGCATTTTCTCATAATATTAACCATTTTTTAGGTATTCTTATTGAACCAGTTCAATTTATATTTTTAAGAAAGCATTGATTCAAAAGTTGAACATTTATTGTACATTTTATTGCATTGAATTGCCAACTACATTTTACGCTAAGTGGAGTACACATAATTTTTGCATTGATCTCAACTAAAGCTGAACAAAGTTGGATTTATAAGAGTGAGTGAAGTAGAAATAGATTAATGCTGTTGCTGTGAGGCACTAAAGAGTTACTTACAGAAAGTATTAGCAGCACTAATGTAAAGAAGAGTTAAAAGGGGGTGGATAAAGATTTGGAATTCATTTTGCCAAAGAAATAATCTTGGAATTGACTTGACATTTACCACCTTACGAGGGTGCTGATAATAGCCTGATAGTCCGTCCCTTTAAAGTACTCCTTTGTACAACAATAACTTTTCGTTGACTTTATTTTCTTGAAGTTATAAGTTATAAACTTTGTTCACTTACTGCTCTAGACCATATAGACTTTGTTCATTTTACTGAAACTGTTTTTATAGGAATACTTTCCCTCATCATATTTGATTATGATGTAAAGCATTTTCCTCATCAAAGGTAATGCTTTATGATGGGGTGGCTCTAAATACGGAAACAAAGCGTGCGTAGATTTTATTCGACTCTGGGCCTTGGCTTGTTTGGTTCAAATTAAATTGACACTAACCACCTATAGCCTTGAGCAATTCAATTAATTAAATTCATTATTTATTCAGCCCTTTAGCCCTTAGGAAATTTAGTCCTTGTTGATTAAATGATGAAGGGAAAAAATTCCATGAAGCTGGGATCCTTTTGTTGTAAAAATCTTTGTAGAATTTTATTTTTTTATTCGTTGACCAAATGACTTTTGTCCTATATTGTTCTTGATTGTCATTTAACTTTACTTTCTGGACTGTCCAATTTCATCGGTTCAATTCATCTCTTTCTCTCACAGAAACAAACGATCTGGGTTTCGTTTCACTCAATAAACTCCAATTTTCTCATAAACTTTCTTTTATTCAACTTTACCTTTCTTTTCCTTGACCAAAGTGGCTTTGTATCAAATTTCTATGAACAAGGGAAACTCTGGGTTCTTGCAAATTGTTTGCTTGATGTCATTTTTATGGTTCACTGCGTATCCCCATAATTGTTCTTAATATCATCTGCCATCTGAAGAATCAAATTGAATGAAATCTCTTAATCTAAAATCCCTTCAAAATCTTTCCTCTTTTTTTTCATACCCGCAGTGTATATCTGCATTCGTAGATACATATGTACATACATATTTATATGTTCAAAATTTTGTAACAAAACAGGAAGTCGTGGGGGTAACAATTTCCCCTCAACCCCACATTAATTGCATTTGTAGTAGCCTCTGAACCAAAAAGGAATCAGGAAAGGTACTAATGAATTGTAAATGTAGGTCTAAGTTAATTAAAGGGTGAGACTAGCAGCATCTTTTAAAACAGAACAAATGGAGTGTAAATGGCAGGTAATTTAAAGATAATTGCTCAGGTAGAAGAGAAATAAATGATTTGCTCTACGCACCCGTGAAATTAACGATTAACTGATTGCCTTCAAGGAATCACGATTGAGTTGTGACTCAAAAGATTTATTATTAGACTGAGCAATCAAGTGACAAATGAAACATTAAATTCACACACCCTCATTAATTGCCTTTAAGCACGCAACGTTTTAGAAAATAGCTAAAAGAGTTGCAGCCTCAAAAATAAACAGAAAATCTTAATCCAATCCCTTTTATCTCAGTTGGATGCAATTTGTTGGATTTATTAGAATGACTTTTAAAATATTTACCCCAACACGCAGCAAGGATAAAAATCATGAGGTAAAGTTTCCCTTCCAAGTTTAGCAATCAAGTAGAAAGTCATAACAAGTGGAATTGAATCTAAAAAGAAATAAATTCCATTTGTCCCAAACAATTTGAGACTATAGGAGAGAAGACAAACATAATCAAAATTTGTTACAAGTAAAAAAAGTAATTTGATATCCTAATCTTAGTTTATTTCTAGTTGAAGTAGGGATTTGAATTGCTGTTTTCAAGTACATGATTAATTCTTCATTGTAAACTCAAATAAAATTAAAAAACAATAGATATATTCTAGAAAGAGTTAATATTGACAATGTTGATGAGAGAGGAAGAAGCTGATCTATTTACTTTCCCTACCATTCCAACTTTTTGGCATATTCGCCAATATTAATCTGGAACAAACAACCTGCATAATTTCACAATGAGCTTGCAGCCATTTCAAGTTAGTGGACCTTACTTTTCCATTATCCAAGTTCGATTCACTTTCATGTATAGTTTCACTGTGTGACTTTCATTTTAAAAGTTTATCTACAAATGAGCAATGATATACCTTTGGGTCAGTTGGAAAAAAAAACTCTGGAGAATATGTCTCAATTCTCCAAACAAAGTTAGAGAAAGTTTGTGCAACTACATTTTACTTGGAGAAAGGATGTGGAAGTGGATGTAAAAGTGGCAAGAGTTTAAGCAGCCTTTATACTAAAATCGAAGGTACTTTATAGTTTTTGGATTTCTCTGCTTGAATACCAATTTCTATTATGCTGCTATGACCGGGTGCCTTCACCCATTGGGTCGTTTTGTATCTTAAATCATCCATCACGGAGGAACGTGTGTAAGAATTTAAATTTATGAAAGTATGATCCCTTTTCCACACTTTCACTTCCCATAAGCCACAAGAATAAGGAGAAAGAAGGATTAAGAGGACTCTCCATAAAAAACCCTTGTCCGTTCCAGAAAAAAATGGGCAAACAACTTTTTTTTTAAAACCGTCAAAAATATTGTAGATTCAAATGGTTTTCACGTAGTGCAAAAACTTTGTTTTATGACAGTGCCAGATCCTTATGATTCAACTATTCTTTGCAAAACGTTGGAAAATGTCCATTAAATATTTTTGCTTTTACGCACGAATAATGAGTCAAATTGTGTTCAATTGAAGAACAATTTCCAAGTGTGATTTCGCAGTTATTTGATAAAGCGTTCTCCTTGTAATCTCTTTGGATTGAGGTGGATCAGTCAATGTTCTCAAAGGCGTTTCATATTTTAAAAGCTTTTCTTTTCCAAGATATTTTGCACTATAATAAATGATGCATTCAATAATTTGATTCGGTGAAAAGACTCAACGTTGGATTGAAAGGAAGACAACTTTATCAAGATGAGATCAGTACATACTCTACGACATTAAGAATAAAAATTGAAAAGATATAAAGAATTCCTCCAATTTCTTGCATTCTAGCAATTGTTGATAGGAATTGTACAACGGTGAGTGTATTTATTATGCAGCATCTTTGAAACGCAAATTGTTTTTTGCAGTTTATAAAGTGTAGTTGGATTTACCATTTTGTTCATTTGTTCATTCAGGAGTCTAATTTGTGTATTTTTATCCCTTGCACGATTTTATGGGAAGAGGAAGGTTTGTCGGGTGTGGTGTAATAGGGAAAGCGAAACATATTTATGAGAGAATTCCCTTCTACTAGAGTTTAACAATCACACATCCCGAGAAGACCAAGTCCTTGCTTTCTTCAAAAACTCGCCACCACTTTAGCACAACTACATATATGCTCTCATGTAGAAAGAAATTTTGGTAGCTCATCTACAAAAACCTATTCTTTATTTGCAGTAATCTTATAAATTATGAAATCAATTGATATGGCACAAATTGCTTTACTCACATTATGGAAGGAAAGTGCTCTGAAATTTCGAGATTGTAAATCATTCTGTAACTGTTTGTCCAAAATTTTATTATTGCCAATTAGCTTAAATTATAAAGATTCTCTAGTCTAGGGAAAGTTTCATTTTTAATGCTTTTACAGATAATCCCCCCCATCATGCGTGATCTTATTGAATTCAACCTAACTTTAGTAAAAGTTTACTCCAAAGTTTAGCTGGAAACTAAAGGAAAATGGGAAAGTAGGGAAATTATCTTTGTCTTTGGTTTGATGTCCTTGTGTTTTACACTTTAATTCACTATGTACCTTCCTCTCGCAAATTGAATTGGATACAGAAAGATTTTATCAAAACTTATTCGTTGCACGATTCCTAACTTTGATTCAAGAAAAGTATCAACAATTAATGTTCCACTGGAACTAGAAGATAACTGAAAGTTTTTTGAACCATTAAAGCAGCAGAACCAGAAGCATAAAAGAGTATTTTCCAAAAAAATATTTGAATCAACGCCATACATGTTTCAATTGATTTGAAAAATCAAAAAGACCAAAAAATATTGAGGATCAAAAAATATTGATCTCACATAATCCAACATATTTAATTCAACTAAATATCTATTCAAGAACTTCAACAATACTTCAAAGAAACAAGTTGAGATGCCTCCAAAATTTGATTCATAAATAGAAACTTATTGTATACTCAGTTACAAGCCTAATATGCGAGCGTTTGCACAATCCCATTTGAGAACCTGAAAGCATTAGAATTTTGAATTATTTTCCAAACGATCAAATAAACACGTAATTGACAAAGTTAAAGAAAGTAGACATCTGGTTCTCTTCAATTGACAAGTTTATGAGTATCATTATGAGATGTCATTTCAGTAAAAAGTATCCCATCTTAACGTCATCACATCTGAAGAGTGTGACCACTTGGTTGGACGTATCAAAGTATAAGCAATAATCATAAAATCCATTCACTCTCCAATTACTGTAGGTTGCATTCGGATTGCTCTGCAGTCTTTCTTATTACTCCAATTTACCCAATTTAATCCTTCTTTTTCCAATTTCCTAATTTTGCCAAAGTTGGGTAGAACCGGCGACTTTTTTCGGTAGCAGCTATAGGCACTCGACCGACTAATTATCACATACCAGCAAAAAAGTCAGCAAAAAAAGTTTGAAGGCGGAGGTTTTCTGTGAAAACAAATCCCGTAGCCCTTAGAGTCTTGGAGGATTTCAGCATTTCTTTTGTCACGCTCAGCACTTTATAAAGGGCTATTGGCTATTGTTAAATTACACGAGAATTAAGTAGATTCTCTTTGTATTGTTCTTGTTGATAAATTGTAGGGTGAATACAGTTCTTTGTTTGATCCAACCACTTACTTGTACAGTTATCTGTTCAAATCCAAAGGAAGAGTGCTTCCCCTGACTTTTGTAAGGCTATCCAAAATAAAGCGTCCTTATACAATTTTTTGTGCGAGGAAATTTGCTTAAATTCCAACTGCAACTTATTGGGTTGTTTACGTATTTACAAGCTTTCAATAGAAGTAAGATTATGGATAAAGTACTACAAAGAGTAAAATAATTAGAATTACTATTTAAGCGAGGGTGATAGAGGAACAGAGTTGTAGCAAAAGTTATTCGCTCAACAATAAATCTTGTGTCAAAAGCCATTGTTCAAACAACTCAACGCCAAGATGGAGTTGGACATGTTGTCAACAAATAAATAAATGGTTTCTCTTCAAAAAATAAATTACTTTCCCATGCATCGTGTCTCGAGTGAAAAATATGTTCATCTCGCCAAAAAATTGCATCCCAATCACTCATTCCGTAGTAAAAATAGTAAGAGAAAAATGGAACTGTTGTCCAAACTGGGAGAAAGCACTACTCATACGTTCCAGAAATGAAATTAAAGGAAGAAGCATCACATATCATCACAGATCACTGTCAGAAAACTTTATAATTTTGCCCCACAAGTTTCAAAGCTATTTAATTAGATTTCGAAAGCATGCGATTAATGATAAAATAAAATCAATTCCTACTTGGCACAAAGAGGGTAGAAAGGGGAATAATTTCCATTTTAATACAAAAGATAACACACTGATCAATTTACAATTTACATAAATGAATAAAAGCGAAAGTAAATAAATAAATGAAAGAGAGAAAGTTACACTTAGAGGAGGATATTCATTGTGTTGTATTTACATGTACATTGGTCATTTGGTGCTTTCACTCAAACCATGTTTCATCTATTTATTATCAAAAAATGAATCATGACAGAGGGAAAGTGCCATTTGATTGAGGTTCGAGGTCGAAAGCAGTGGAACACATAGTTAGCCTTATTATTTTATTCCAATTTCCTTGTTAGGAATGTCTAATAATAAATGTTTGGGCTAAATAATAAATGTCCCGATTAAATAAACTTTCACTACTTTCACAAAATATTGATTGATACCAGAAACATTTTCCTCGTGTATTTAATTCATGTTTTTATGGGTAGAGGAAAGGAATAAAAATTTAAAATTATTTCGAAACTAAAATCTCTTTATTCCTTCAAATTAAAGAGAAATAGAATTGTTGTATGTCTTGACACAGGATCGAATTGTAAATTAAATATAAATGAAATCCTTTAAGTTTGTTCTTAATAATCCAACGATGAATGAAATAACTTAAAATTACACCAAAGTCCATTACCAAAAATCTCTTTCATTCCGATTCCAGATAATTTTTGAAAGGCAATTACTCAACATTCAAATCTACTTATCTTTGAATATAAAAGCGACATACATCTGCCACAATTGAAGTTCTCATCGTCTCATAATCCCAGCCATTAGGTTGAAGAATTAATGAAGGATTTCCATCTTCCAAAATTTCCGGTTCATCCATCCAACGCTGATACATATTCCAAATCTAAGTTCTCTTTTTCACCCTCACACCATTCATTTAGTTCTTGAAATGTAATAACTGTGAAGGAGATACATATATTTTCAAGATTTGTATGATTTCAAATTTGGATGGGATTTGGGTTCACACTTTAAGTTATGGGAAATGGGATCGTTCTTGTTCCTTGTTCGTGGGATTGTCAGTTGCATAAGCAAAACTGTACTTTTTGGTGACAAGACAAAAAAATCTGTTTCCGACTTTTCAAACTTCATTTACTAACTTCCGTTCACGAAAGGAATGTACTTACAAGCTTTATGTTTCTTGTGTAAGTAGCTTCTGAAATCATTTTGCAAGGAAAAGCTAATTCGGTTTATGCAGAAGTTGTAAATCTGGTGAGAATACATTTTTGAAGGTTAATTAGGCTCACAAGAAATTAGGATTTCATAGATCCGTTAATTGCATCATATTTTCATATTTAATATCCACAGTTGGCTGTACTAAAATTTTCTCCGGATGGAAATTGTAAATGAAACATTTTCCAATGGTGTAAGTCTACTTTCCCAAATGGCAGCTTAATCTCAAATTTCATCCTGCTTAACGAACAAACCACATGAGCCCTAGAAAATGGGCAGTGATTACAATGCCTAACAATCTTCTTACCTGAACATTTCCTGGGAGAAGCAGCAACGCCTGTAATTGGTCTTGTGTGAAATTAGTATTTCCTACATGGAATGGGGGCAAATGACAAGAGTGTTTCACATCGTGGGCCATGAATAATTGATTAAATCTTGAAGACCGTGGGGAATAGGGGCTGATAGAACAATCTCAGCATGTCAGCAACTTTTGATAGCCTCGATTCCAATTTCCAAACATACGGATGGAAATTATGTCCAGCTAGACGAATTATTCTTTAAAGGCCTATTATAAAATTATGCATGACTCACATGAAATGTAGAATTATAAAGAGTTTATAAAGATTCCAACACGTTTGACTTTGAAATCATTGTCGGTTGAATTGACTATATAGACTTTGTTCAATGAATGAGTCCCTTTTACTCTTTTTGTGTGTTAAAATGTTTTAGGAAAGTTAAAGTTGCAACTTTTACCACATTAGAATTTAAGGATTGGTTTGGTGGATGTCGGAAAGTTGATGGTTTTTGTGAGCAATCATGCACACTTAAAAGATCTACTTGAAATCCACTCTTCTACTTCCATCGACCCAATAATTCTTTTTGAATAGCTTTCACCAGACACTACTAATATCATTAAAACGAAAGAAGTCAAGAAAAAGATTTAAAACTTATGTACTTTCTTCTTCTTTCCTGCTTCAAGTTGTAATAATTTAAAAATCCAGGCACGATACGACGTTGGAGGAAATTTAATTCAAGGAAAGTTGAAAATTATGCTTAAAAACTATCACAATGAAATGACTTTACTGATTTAAAACTTAATTATACACTGGGATTCATTTCTTTGACCAAAACTTGTGCAAAATAATTGCAACAAATTATTGCAAATAAGCCTTATGAAATTACATGAATGTGTAATTATGAAACCTACAAAAATGGAAGGAAAAAGAGCATCTCCAATGTCATCACCCGTAGATGTGAGAAAATGTAAATAATACATGAACCATTAGTCCATGCAACTATCTTTATGAAGTCAGTTGATGAAAACAGAGGAAATCAATTAGCTAATACAAGTGTGGACATTTATGTATGTTGCTTAATGTTTCTTTCCCCAGACTTCTGGTGGCTTGTCCATTGCATGAAATTCAACTCGGCATTGTTTCCATTTCCAGTGCTTCCCAATTAATTTGGTCTCATCTCTCTATCCAATAAATCCTCGGAATTTCTCTTTTTAGCTGGATTCATTTTCTCCAAACATTGGTTTGGCGAGTTCCGCATTTGTTTAGTTTTTGCTGATGTTAGCATTTCTTATTATGCTGTACATGACTAAATAACTCACATTGCAATATACTCTATTGTACAACAAATTGAACAATTTAAAGGGATCCTTAAGTAACATTGGCTTTTCTGGATTCGTGAACTATTTCAATTAACTTTAGCATATTCCCAGGATCTTTCGTGCTTCAAACCATTTGAATGTCCCAAAAGGGGGATGAAGATAGCCGAGTATTTAGAACCAAAACTATTACCTTGATAACAGAAAAGTAGAGATGAATGTAGGTAAAGGATTTCTCTTGGGATGCAAGAAATGGAGCAGTTTCGTCAGAGGCACAAACGTATTGTACCATTTCTTTTTACTTGATAAGGAAAGGATTGCAAGGGAGGGAGAAAAGCTGATAAGATCCTATCCAACTATTTCCATCATTTATTATGCCAAAAGTTAATTCATTGTAGGATATACAATTGCCTCGTAAATAGATCACTTTGAATTGTTTTTCTTTCCATGAAATTTCTTTTGTTTGTCGAGTTGTTGACATAAAAATGTAAATTAGTCAAAATAAGAATCAGGGATTTGTTGAATACACAAAATACGGAATTTGTGAACAGCAAAGAATGAAAAATATTAAATTCTTATGAATTGTGAAAGTCGATGAAAAATATGTTTACATGCAATACTGACAATTCAATGTAGCATTCAAGATTTTAATTTGTGTTTCATTCATTGATACAGAGCGACTAAATTGCATCAACAGTGCCTATATATGTACGTCAAATTTTCTTTGACACCAGATTGACATCTGTAATTATACAAAGCCATCAACTTTCAATCCTATTTAATCAGTTGCTTACTATGTAAACAGTTTGTATCAACTAGAGATTGGAATTTACCTTTTTTCGTCATTCCTCTTCTACATGATTTGTCAAACACAATAAAAAAGGTATGAATCTTCATTTTCATTGCACCCAGTTGTAAAACTGCAACATTCTTTTTTCAGATGAAGAACGTCGTGAAACTTTGGCTTTTGTTGATTTTGATTTTATCGTTGGGAAGTACATCTTGTGGAAAACCTTTAAAACCAGTTCCAACATCGAAAGGTTTGGATGAAAAACATGAAAATGACAGCTCCGAAAGTTCTGAACATTCTCAAGCAACGAATAGTCCCAACGTCCCCACAGTAGGCAACAGCGTAAATGGAATCTTAAACAATAATTGTCCAACTGGTCAAACGTTGTCTCATTTTACATGGAGTTGCGTCTCGTCAGGGGCAATTGGACTTGGTAAATGATTTCATATCTGGAGTTCCGTTTGATTGATAATGTTGAAGATGCTATAAATAAAAGAATAAAGAATTATGCTTTATTGTGGCATTTGTGGCCTGTAATTTCATACAAATCGCTTCTTGCAACGGTTCATTATGAAAAAATAAGAACAAAGGGATCTATTGGCGGGAATTTAATTAATTTGAAATTCACACAAGGACGAACTTCACAATTTGTAACGTTTTGAAGGAAAAAGCCTCCAAATGTCGGGATTTCAATCAAGGTATGAATAAATTTGTAAGGAATGATTTACCCTCTTTTGGTAATGGAATTACTTTAGGCTTGGGCTTTGTATAATGTGCAAAAGATTAGAAGGAAAATATAAATGCCCGGAATGTGAGATTGTGACCTGTAGCTTGTCCTGTGTTACAAAACACAAGAAACAATATGAATGTACGGGGATAAGAAATAAAACGCAATTCGTTCCTCTCAAGAAAATGAATGAATTGCATCTCCTAAGCGGTATGACCCCTTTTAAGGGGGGTTTTTATAGCAGCACTCACTTACCCCGAATTTTAAAGATTACAGATTGTTGGAAGAGGTTTCTAGATTAGCGGATGCTAGTTCAAGAGTAAAAATTAAAAGATTTACAAGAAAAGAAGCTCCCCTTCCAAATGTAGGTCGATTGTAGAGTCTATTGTTTCGGAGTTGAAATGAACTTTTCTTTACAGCATCTTCGTAAATTTCGAACAGCTATGATAAGAAGGAATGCAAGAATATATTTTCTTCCTCCACACTTTGCTCGACATAAGGAGAATACTACGTTTCTTAATTGGAAAACTAATCAAATTAATTGGAGGCTGAAAATTGTTTTTCTTCACGCTCAAAAGTTTTCGTTCCCAGTTGCAAAGTATTTATAACTATGATTTGTATTCTTTGATTGGGTTCACAAGGGTTTCTGTAGGTGTTCAGAGGATACGGTTCTTGATGTGGTTGTTGAGAAATGTTTAAATGCTGCAACTGAAAGGAACAAAAAATTAAAGGATAACTTTGAAGCATATAGACATTTAAAAGAAGATATCCAAGTTTTGATGCAAGCAGAAAAAGTCCCTGGTGCACAACAAAAGTAATTTGTAATTCATGTGATTTATTTAGTTAATATTTGGTTATTTTGCAGAATGTTTATCCTGAATAATAGCAAGACACTGAAGGAAAATTTTGAAGGGAAACGGATTGTTGAGTTTCCCATTTTTTATATCGCATTGAAAGGTTTTTACAATGCAAATTTACTAAAAGATGCAACGAAAGTTGAGAAAGGTAGAACCATTAATCTACTTGTTTCGAATTATTCGTTAAACAACAAAGATGAAATATCAAGTGATACCGATGCATCAATCGAAAATCTGCAAAGCACTGACGAAAGTGATTTGGATGATGAATCATTTAATACTGGTTCATCGGTTACTGGTGTTCTTTCATCTTTATACAAACAAGCAATGGCAGATTTATAGATTGTCGTATTTGTTTTATATTTTAATATATATTTTGCGTCATATTTTTGATTGAGCAACAACAATAGTTTAACAACTAAAAAATTTGTTTAGTCAACCAAAAATTTTGACAAGCTCCTTTTTGTTCACTTTTCCTAAATGATTTCTTGGTAGTTCCGGAAGTGATTTTAACAATGTTGGAATAGCGTATGGAGCTAATTTAGTCTTTGCTAGTTCTCTGAATTCATTCAAATTTAGCTCTTTTCCATTCCAAGCAATTACGGCAACAACCTATTGAGACATTTATTTTAAAATTCTTTTTGGTTTAATTATGTATAAATGTGTAAATTTACCCTTTGTCCCCAAGTCAAATCAGGGACTCCCATTACTGCGACTTCCTTAATTTCTGGAAAGCTGAGGAGTTGAGTCTCAATTTCTAAGGCACTAAGCTTGTATCCTCCACTTTTAAGAATATCTACGGATTTTCTTCCAAGTATTTTGTAGCAACCATCGATACACTCTACAGTGTCTCCTGTTATAAACCAGCCATCTTCTGTAAATTCTTTTTTTGTCACTTCAGGATTTCCCCAATACTCTCTAAAAACGGAAGGTCCCTTTACCAATAAATCTCCAATTACTTTCTCTCCCTTGCTCACAAAAACTTTGGTATTTTTAGAATCGCCTTCACTCAAGATTTTATAATTTGTTCGAGACGTCATATCCACTACTCTTAGCTTAACTGATTCAAAGGGCCCTAAAGTTTTTTTTTAATTGCTAAACTTTAACAGTATCCTTATTTGTTAACGAACCTCCAACAAACCCTGGTTTTCTCTCACCGCGAAAAGGATTTGTCAATGCCATTCCAATTTCCGTCATCCCATACCGTTCTACAATATTGTTCTTTGTTTCGTTTCTTCTTCGTCACCAAAATAATATTTTTCTCACCCAATAGCCTGTGCCCAGATATTTCTTCAAATCGTTCAAGAACTGGGACCGGTAGTGCTGCAGAACCACTAAGCATCAATCTGACAATTGTTAATCAGTTAATTGTTAGTCTCCCACATTACACTCAAAACGTGACTACTACCTCATCTTAGTCTTTAATGACTCCCTCACAAATGCCACCTTAGTTGGTGACTTTGCAAACGTTTTGTCATATTCTTCTACAAGTTTAACATAAACTGTAGGCACTCCCATTAAAACATTTGGTCTCATTTCACTGGTGGATAAAAGTTCTTCCCAAGCTTTTCCAGCGTCAAATTTTTGTAGCATGTGACATCTGTTTCAATTATATTTTTTATATCATTATATATGTTTTGCAATGATCCAAATACCTCGCTCCCGTCGACATTGGGCTTAACAAAGCATGAACCAAACCATGTGTATGATGCAACCTGTAATTGGGATTTATGTATCCATTCATCTTTTCTAAAAATTAAGCCAGACTCACGGCAGTACATGTAGCATTGTATCTTTCTCCGTAATTTCCCATGCATCACATATATTTTTAACCTAAAAAACTCAAACAATGTAAACCTCAACAACCACGTCCCTTATTATTAACTTACTTGATCCAACAAGTTGGAATGAGTAAGTAAAACCCCTTTTGGAAGTCCCTGCACAAGAACAAATTAAAATTCCTTTTAAAAGTATCTGCATCTTTCTAACCGTTGTTCCACTAGTGAATAAAATCAAGGCCCCTTTATTCTCATACGATGATGCATTTAGCATTTCTTTGGTATCCTTTGATTCCAGCTCCGCATCTTCAATTTCATTGTAGTCGACAACAAGCAACTCTGTTCCCGTTGTTTTAGCCACGGCCCTTAATTTATCTTTATAAAGGTCCGAACAAATGAGTAACTTGCATCCCGTACTTTTAATGAAGTACTCCAACATGTTGTCGGGATGACTTGAGGAGAGTGGAATAGCTATATTTTGACTCATCCATGTCGCAATCAATGTTGTAGGGAAGCTGGAATCCCTGGAACAAAGGAATGCTATCCGTTCCTCCCTATTCCCTTGAACTCTGGACCTGATCTCTTGGGCAAGTCCCACACTTTTTTGACCAAGCTGTCCAAAGCTCCAGTCATTTCCATTGTAGTCCGTGAATGCCGTTTTGTTCTTAAATTTGGGATTCAACGTGGATGCAAAAAGAGGAAGGGCCATAACGTCCTGAAAGGGTGAACAACGCTATATAAGTTTAATATAAATGATAAGTGAGAGAGGATGATGGGTCATGTATTTATATATATAAGCCCCCCCCCCCCCCAAGGACAAGGTAATTAAAACTTAATTAAAAGTAATTACACAAGGAAGTGTTTGAAATTAATGGGATGCATGTTACTTAAACTGATCTCTTTATCTTAAAATTTTATCCTTTCGTCCGTGTCGTCGTCAGTCACGAACGTCAATCATCACATTTTTGTTACCTTTGTCGACGTTTTTAAAGTGAGGCATCTTATGCAGAGTTGTGGGGCCTTGGCCTTGAACACTTTACACATGAGATGAACCATATTACAATAAAATCATTTATCTAGCGTTTGGAAGATCTCAAATAAATTGGAGGAAATATTCAACTCCCACCGCGAGTTCCATATATTCTCGTGCATTTATGTAATCTCCAAAAAAAAGGTAATTAAGAGGATGTCATCTGAGGAATATCAAGATAATTTACATAAAGTTGATTGCGAAGCTTTAAATAATTTAGTTCATCAATATGATCAGGTAAGGGTGAAGGGGTTTTTAAGGGTTTAAAAAACCTTTTTGCAGTCGCTGCAAGAGAATTTTGATAAAAAGACGCAGTTCACAAGATTCAAGGATGATTACATTAAATTAAGAAATAGATTAAAAACCCTTCCAGATAAGGTAAACAAGGGAAGGGATTATTTTGGGGATTTTTAATGTTTTTTTTTTCTTTCAAAATTTTTAGTTGGAATATGATGCGATGGTTCCACTGTGTTCAAAAGCAATATGTCCTGGAAAGATCATTCATACAAATGAAGTCCTTGTGCTGCTGGGTGAAAACGTTTTTGTGGAATGTACAACAAAGAAAGCTGCAGAAATTGTGACCCACCGACTGAAAAGTAAAATAAATAATCATAATTATTATGAAAAAAAGTGATTGAAAGAATTCGTTTTTAGCTATTGATGATACGCTTAATCGTCTGGATAAAGAAACCGATCTTTATAACGCTTGGAAATTTGAAGCTGAACGACAAATGGTGGAAACCCTTGGAGAAGGAACGATTGAAATAATGGAGGAATATGATGAAGCTAAAGAAATGGAATGGAAGAAACAACATAGAGAAAGCGTTAAAAGATATTATCAAAGTCGTGCAAAAGATAGGGAAAAAGAGGAAGCCTCTACTTTTGTTAATAATCAGGGGAAAACAGATGAGGAGGAAAAATTATGGACAAAACTTGATGCTCTTGAATTACAAGAAGAATTTATGGAAGCACAAGCATTATATGAAGAGAGGCTAAATGAATCCGGTCTACCAATTGATACTAAATGTACCGCAAAAATCCGTGAAAAAAAGGGGGATTTATTGGATGAAATAATCCCAGATAATAGGGATGAGGATGGAAGTCTTTCCTCTTCAAAAAAAGTCACATTTAGTCCCGAAAATATCATCCACAATCTTGCAGATCTCAAGAAACGAGGAAAAGAATTGGATGCATCCGAACCCAAAGAAGAAATTGAGCTTTACAAATCCACAGAAAGAAGCGAAAGTGGACTGTATGATCCAATATTTATTAGTTTTCGTCATGAAATTACTTCCTCTGAATCTTCAGATGAATCACCCCTAGTCAGTCCTGATTCGGATGAAGATTATCAAGTAGTTATTAGTCCTGGTGACATATATGAAAGTTTTGGCCCTAAAAGTACCACTGTGCCTGGTGCTGATAAAGCTCCACTAAAATCAATTTTGAAACCTCGAGCTCAAAAGGATCCTTTAATCCGTTCAAACTCAAATAGTCATAAAGAACATCGTACTTCTTTTGATGTTTATAATACAAAAAATCATGTTGTTGAAACTATCTCTGCATCTTCTGCAATTGCTTCAAAAGTAACTGAACATGTGCCAAAAGATCAGGAACTATATAAAATGTTTCATGATGCTCTTCTTTCGTCAAACTCAACCAACCAAACCAATTCAAGTAATTCAGGGATTAATGTCCATGTAAATAAAGGATCTAAACCTGTAAGTCTTTTCAAAAAGATGAAATCCGGAGAACGTGTGTTTGAAGAACAAAATTAATCATAACATTAATATAAATATTAAGTAATTCTTATTTTTGATACATTCAACCGTTTATTGATTTTTTGACTGATTCGATTATCAGGTATTGATCCTAACAAATACTTTGATAGTTACCTTTAGAATACAACTATTAAATGAGAGAACGGTGATTTGTCAACTGATCAATGCAAATAACATGAATAAAATCACTATTGTTAATTACTTTCAGTGATAGTTTGTCATTTAAAATATGGTGCTTTTTAGTCTAAAAGTGTTATCGTATAAAGTGGATGGATCCTTGTGCACAATCTCTCTTTCATTCAGTGCTTATTGTGCAAAAAAGCCTAATTTAAGTTCCAGCTCTATAGATAATGAGAATTATTTCATGACTACATCATCCATCAGACACACAGGATGATAAGCACTCCTAACATTAAACACTTAAGTCTTTCTGAGTGAATTGTATTACCAAAGCCATTTATATATGTATTCTTTCCTTTGGGTTATTGTAGTTGTAAAAATAGTCTTATTTAGAAAGGAAGGGTGGATGAGAACATTGCCTCAATTGCAGGTGGGGCTGGAATGAGATCTTCAAGTTTCAGGTAAAATATTCGTTGAAGCCCTTGGACGCTGAGGCTTCGTAGTTCAGGTAGCTTTCCTAAGATCCTTGAAAAGAATTGGGGCTTTGTTTGCCCTTCTCCACTGTAGGTAACATGGTCTCTCAATGATCCAATTATTTTCATTTGAAGTTGTTCAACTTTGACGGGATCTTCTAAAGAATGGCGATCTAAGAAGGGAAAGATAAGCACCTATTTTTTACATAGAATTACATATGTCCAGGTACGCACCAGTTACAAGGACAAGGGCTTCAAGACATGAGATTGTTGAGAGGTCAAGTTGCATGAGTTGGAGTGTATTGCTGAATTCTATTATGGCTTCGTACCAATCCCCAAAAAGTTGTTTACATTGTTCTTTGTGCAACACTGTCCCATTGCAGAAGGTGATGAAATCCTCATGTGGTTTAACCCTATTGGAATTTATTCTTTAATTAATAAATAATAAGTCCAAACCCCAAGCATCTATATATGTATGTCAAATTTCCATACCTGTACGCAATTCTTAGAACAAACAACTCCAAAGAAGCACTTTGAACCAATAAATCCTGATCATTCTTGGTTTGTTCGAGAAATCCTGGGATTTTTTCCGCCAACCCTTTGAGGACATTGAAGCAACTGCTCAATAACCCAAAAAACTGTTGAATGTATTCCGGATGATTAATCAAGGAGTCTTTGTCTTGTGGGAATTCTCCTTCATGAAATGGTGGCTCTTGATACTACAAAATTACCAATTGCAAATAAGATCCCTTTAATTAAGTCTCCTCAATCCTCATGCATCCCTTACCATGGAATAATCAGTATTCTGAGAGTCCGGGCTACTGTCCAAATGTGCTCTCACAAGGGCAGTGATAAGGGCTACTGGAGAAGAGGGTGAACTATGAGATGATGATGATGATGAAGGACCATGATGTCCACTCAACTCCCCACGATCACCTCCTCTTGGTTTAGAGGGTAGCCTTCCTCTCCTCCCTTTAAGGGAATCAGTTCGAACCACTTCTCGAACCATCCCGACAGCCAAGCACTTTTGAAATCGACAAAACTGGCAACGATTCCTCCTCCTTTTATCCACAGGACAGTTTCGATTCGCCATACAAACGTATTTTGCACCCCGTTGAACAGTTCGTTTAAAGAACCCCTTGCACCCTTCACCTAATGTATAGAGGTTTAAAGTATATCCAATTTGTGACTGATATAAATTACAAGTCCTGACGCCGTAGTGCTGACAAGCCGCAGTGTCTCCACATACTCCACACATTTTGTCGGCGGGGGGACTCATGACGGATCCTCCTCCTTGAACATCCATAGCATCATGGCTCAAGGGTGAGGGGGATTTTTCATGACAAGCTGTTTCAACCTTTACTTTCGACAACTGACCACTTCTGCAAATAAATCAAAAAAATTTCTCGTCACACCCTTTATCACAGTCAACCCTTACGTTTTCCTCTGCTTTGCAAAAGCTGCGGCGGAGTTGGCTATTGCAATAGGGATAAGGGGTGGGGGGGAATGGATCATTTCATAAGATTGTTGTGAGGAGCTTGGGGCGTAAAACATTTGTTGATATGATGGCGTTTGAGGACTTGCAGTAGTGCTGGAGGACGGACTATCCAAACTATGTTGATGGGTTAAATGGAAACGTTTTTGAGGGGGTTGTGTTATCGGGGTGGGTGGGGCAGAGTGTGAAGGACCAGGGAAATGGGATGGAGAGCCCGAAGTTTCATCAAAGCTAAAAACATCTCTTCGATAACGAGGACTATAGGTTTCCTGGAATGAAGGGAGGGTGGCTAAGGAGTCTGGATTATCCAATGATTGGGATTCTAAAAGGAAGCAAGAGGGACTTTGTTCATTCTCCTGTTCATTGTTGCTGCTACTATTTGAATCTTCCATGAAGAGGTTGGAGGGTAGGTGAGGGCCTTGATGGTATGAATGGCTGTAACTGGCTTCGTAACTTGTTTGAGAAATGTTGGAATAATCTATGGACTCGTAATACCCACAAGCGGAATCTACACTCATAAATTCAGACTCTGAATCCGAATTCTGGAGGACAGACTCAGCATCAACTAAGGCATCCAAGAAGCCTGGGAGTTCAGTATATGTGGGTAAAGGGACCTGCAAAAGGAAATCTTTGATGATTTGTCTCAAGATTTGTATAAAATCCAACCTGAGGCTGAAGAAGAAGCATATTTGTGGTTGAGGTGGAATGTTGATGAGATGTTTTGAGGTGGTTACCACCTTGGTTAGGCACGTTTCGGTTGTTTTCTGAGCCTTGATGGCAGTAGTTGTTGATAACCCCACAATCCTCACGACGTGATACTACAATGACAAGATATAAATATATATACATATATTGCCATTAAAAATGAACAAGAGCAGAGCCAACAATGCAATGGACTCACAAATATGATAAGTAGCAGTGGCTGACATAGCCGCTTCCGGTGAAAGTTGAAAACTCATGAAAACCCTATAATATACAATGATCCTCCAGCCTAATCAAATCCCGTTGGTAATGAGATGAAGAATGAAGGGAGGCTTTGACAAGTACATCATATTTATATTGCAGCCTTATGGATAACTTGTATGGAATGGACAAGGAGTGGATTGGGATGTCAAGGGTCATTTCCTTAATATGGAGTGCAAAATGTCCCTTGGGAGTTTGGGATTGTTGGGGCAGCCCCAGAGACTCATCACAAGTTGTTGGCATTTCAGAACTCTCGACACGCTCCGTCCACCTCATTCTTTATGAACAAAGGGAGAACCATGACGCGCTCCATAAATTACAAAATCACTTTTTTCATTCATTCAAAACGCTCATTGTATTGAGGTAATATGATTGCTAATCATGTCTCTTACTTTTTAGTACAACCACTCGCAGAATTATAGGAACCTTGTTTTGAAGGGAAAAGAAAGTTAATCAGCAACCATCCTGGAGGTAATATGAGACGATGAGACTGCTAGGCTTTATGTAGGCAGATGCTGTTGTTGATGTATCATATTACATATTTTTATATCATTTAGTTTTTTATGAATGAATTACCCAACCCATTGTGTTCTAATATTTACCTAGAAGGGGATTGCATATAGAGACATAAAAATCAAGAAAGTTATTGATACACAACATTGCAACATTGCTTTCCCTCAACATGACGACAATCCACCTACACTTCCCAAGAAATGGAATTAACTCAAAATTGCAAAATTCAATCATAAATCTCATTTCTAAATAGGGACTAAATATATTGAAGGTACAGATGTTCAAAAGTCAGACGTCATGCTGAAAAGTTCCAATAATTATCTCAACCAATGAATGCAACTGACAATAATGTAATTCAAGACTCAAAAAGTCTGTCGCTAAATATGGAACTTAAAAGAAACTTGGTTGGCTATGCACCATACAATCTTTGACAATAAAACTTGTTTACAAAATCCACCCAAAAGTCTAACCCAATCACTCCCCCACATGGAAAATAATAAAGGACTTTTTTTGTATCAAGTAAAAATGATGAAAAGAAGGAGCTATTTATGGGTGGCAACCGGAGTTTCTTAAAATAGAAATCATATCTTTCATTCCATTACTGGAAGGGCAAGGATCATAATTGAATGAAAGACTGGAAAAAAGTGAAAGCAGAACTAAAATTGTTCTAAAAATATGACATGAGAAAGCCGGAAATAGCAAGAAATATAAATCAATAAGCAAAAGTTTCTTTCAATTCATTCAAATTGGGGAATTACATATAAAATAATTCATTTTTAGAAAATCCAGCCAATTTCCAACTTTGATTATTGAGTATTTATAAAACTATATATTGATGGAATTATGAGAAAAAAGACGGGTATAGAATCGGATTCAGTGGGAGATGCCCTACCCGGATAATTTATCGTTTAGTTGTGGGGTGGTGGATTTTTTTTGGCGTCATCACAAGGCATAATGACGTTCATTTCATGGATCCAACGCCCGAATTGACGTCATTCCCAGTCTCTTGTATTATCCTTGTACCATACACAAGCCTCTTTCTCCTTCGAATCTTATCCACGTGCTTTATTATAAACTCATTCCTTTGCCAAGTCCATGTATACATTAAAATCCCATCATGTGAAATCGTATCATGTGAATTAAGTATTTTATGAATTTTCAACTTTCACCTGAGGCAGCTTGAGACTTTGTTTACCTGGATGAGATGTTTTGTTTCTATCCCTTGCAATCCTTGGTGATAGCTTATGATATTGCGAGGTAGATGATGAGATGCACAATAATGATGACTCCAGAGCTATTACTTTTCATCTACCTTGTAAGTCCTTATGCAAAAGTAGTTTCTCCTCAAAGCACATTCGTTTAGAGATTTCAGGTATTTATTTTGACACTTTATAAATCACAATTTCTTACTGGATAAGATCAGAGTTTTATTAGATTCTTCACTTTATGGTGTAAACAGGTACAAGGAGATTCACAGATAGATTTTAAAGCAGCATTTGAGATTCTTTCATGTCAAAAATACTTTAATAGAGAACAAGTTGGGAGTTATATAAATGTATCTGATGTTATTTTATTGAATGGACTGACCGGCAAGTCCTTATGAAAATAAAGTCAATCAAGAGGACCACAACTTGCTTGGTGCAGCACGTGGAGTTTAGTGAAAAGAAGAAAGACGGATTCTCATGTATAAATCCAATCCTCCCCGGGTTCAGTTCCACCCAATGATGACGTCTTTGTCGCAATGCCGTCATGGATTCATTGACGTCATCAATTTATCCTTCCGCATTATACCTCCTGTAAAGAGAAAGCATACTTTCCCCACCCAACTCTTACCTATAACTTTCACTTTTGAGGGGGATGCAAAGATAACTTTTATTATTTGATCAGATTTTGAAAAGATTTTAAACCTAAAGAGAAGTACGAAGGAGACTCCATTGGATTTGAACGTTGGGAGTGAAAGGTCCCTTTAAATCCCGTAATGAAAATATGTAATGTATTATTCCACCATCAGATCTAGCAGATTGGTTGGTCGTTTTAAAAGTGTAATAGCTTTCTCTTTTGCAGTGGTAAAGGATTTCCTCTTGTGGGGATTGGTTAAAGGAAAGTGACGCTAGTGAAGGTCATGACATCATTGATTTTGTGACGCCTTCAAGCTTTGCAAGGGTTTACCTTGGAATTTTTCTTGGGATAGGGCTCTCACATTGAACAAGGTCATAATGTCGATTTTTTCATGGTTGGGTTTTATTACGGGTAGATAAGAATTATTAAGTGATCTGATATGGGAGTGGCATTATTAAGAATTCTTGATTTCAAAGCTTTTCCATGTTTTGTAAGGGGCAACATTATTATTGCTATTGCTTAGGCTATGAAATGAATGATTGAGTTTGTACGATTGCTTTTTTCATTTACTATATAGCAATGTCGTAATGAAGGGGAATTGGATGAAATTACATCATTATCATGACCTCAGTGACATCTCCATCATTTAGACAAGACGCCATCAATATTTAGCCTTCGTAATAATGGGAAAAGAAGGGGAATAGAGAAAGGGAAAATGTGCATGTTTGAGATGTTTGTTTATATTTTATGCATCATATATTTATTAGAAGGATGAAAGAGAAATATGTACATACTTGCCTTTTTCTTCTAGAAATCTACCGTTGCTTTTTTGCACAAGTCCACTATATATGTTCAGGCACAAAGGTACAATTGGTAATGTTTAACTGCTTGTCAAAATCATTTATTTTCCATTGTTTTTTCGCAATGTTAACCTTAATCTTCCTTTAATGCTGTGCATTGTCGATATTTCTCTATAATTTGTTACATATATAGCGTACAATAAAATCAGTCAATCTTAGAAAAGTTGAGAAAATGGGGATCAACTCTCAAACCCTTTGTTTGAGGTTTGAAAGTAAAATAATATAAAAATACATTTTTGAAATAAAACTTGATAAAAAAATATCAACAGCGGCTATAATTACAGTTGACTGTTACTACTCCTTCTGTTGGGCAAATGGTCATAAGAACTTCGTAATGAAGGGACATCTCCAATATCTGGTTCTCTCCAGTCTCTTGAATTTCTCGTATTGGGTTGAACAGCATACAATTGAATGTCATTCTCAACCAGGAAGCTCTATTATATAAGATATTATAATTAAATCTTGTAACATTTAATAAAAAAAGGCTTTACTTGATTGATTTGTCCAATCCCAACATTATTATTTGGAGGAAGGGGTTGAGGGGCAAAGTCTATACTTGTAACTTTTGGCTTGGGGGCTTTACCTCGTGTTCTTGATGCTGCTGAATTTGGGACAAATGGAGCTACCAATGGTACAACCACACCCCCATTTGGGGACATTGGTAAACCTTTAAGGGTTTCCATATGAGATTTTTTTCTATCCGCCCTTGAGGTACGACGCTCCAAAACATTTGTTCTACGTTCTTTCAAGGCTTCAAATGTAACTTGGAAATGATCTCCACCCAAAATCCTTGCTTGCTTGTCCGGAGCTGTGGAGGTTGAAATTTGTATTAATTTCTCTCAATTAAATCCTACTCTTTGCATACAATTTAATATCTCTTTAAACTTCTTTTCAAAGGCGACATCCAAAGTTCCAATTTGTTTCTTTGAATTTCTTTGTTTCTCTAATATCTGAATAGTTTTTCTTCTTGCAACATCCCCACCCCGATCACTATCTCCTGGAAATAGGGATTGGATAAATCAATTGTTATTCATTTCATTCATTTGCATTTAGTTTAAACGTTACCATCCAGGTTTTTAAGTTTTTGAAACTTTCGAATCAGCCTCACCCCATCCTTTTCAACGTTAAGTTCGGGATTAATGGTATCAACATCCTTTCCACAGGTAAATAGCTCGGTGGATGCTAGGATATGGGAGAGTGTTCCAAAACGATGGAAAAGCATGGCCACAAATTGTATAATTAAAATGAGGGCGAAAAAAGCAACGAAAACTAAACCAATGGGTTCCAATTGCAAATACTCTTTGGATACGTATAGCTATCAAAAGATTTAAAAAAACATTAGAGTAATTGATTTGCAAAATTAATTGGTAACTTACGTCTCCCGTCAATTCATTGTATGTAAGGTTAGTTTTAATTCCAAATGGCCATTTTACATGCAAAGCATCTTTGTTGAGTTGCATAAGGAAAACAATTATGACGAAAATGGCGTTGCACATGAAGAAGAAGAAGACGCAACGGTCTCTGAGTTCCGCTAATGCTTTAGCAATGCGAGCCTGTTATATAATTAAAAATGAAATAATAATGAAACAATTGCTCTTTTTACCTCTTTTTGTTTATCGGAATCTATGGGTTTGAGATATTTATCAATCAAATCTTTCCAGAAAGTTAACTCTGTTCCTGAGAGATAATCTACTTCTCCTCTCTTAAGATCTTTGTCTTCCATCCAATATGGATTAATAAGATCATCTCGTTTCTCTCGTGTGTCTAAAATAATATAGCATAAACATTGCATTAAGAAAGTAACACTTGAATTTTCCACTACCTGAAGATGAGGTTTCATCATCATCATCGTCTTTATTTTCATTTCTACCCTCGCCATCCTTGTCTTCTGTTGAATTGTCTTTATGTCTTGGACTTGCTGCAGAGTGTGTAGCAGTGGAGATCCTTCTTCCACCAAAAGGAATGTCAAGTTGTCTCTCAATACCATCCATACGTTTTGATACTTTCTCCAAAGAATCGGCAATTCGAAGCAGTTGCTGCCTCTCGTCAATTGGCTTTTCGTGCGTACAACACATTAGTTTAAATAACCCTGCAAATGATATTTCCAATGATCCTTCAGTATCGTCGGAATTATTTCCAGGAATGAGGCCCAAGAATCCTCCTTTTTTTGCACGCTTCTTTGCCTCTTCGGCCGCCTTCTTTTCAGCCTCTAGCTCCTGTTTGGATTTCTTCGTGGCCACCTCTCTCGTACCCCAGGACACAACGTTTAAATTGATGAGGGAGTAAATAATCAAGAGGAGGTACATGGAGGGGATGGATAGAAGATAAAGGGAGCCAGGAACGACGCACCAAAATTCTTGGGGATGTAAACAAGCGGCTATGAACGTCGAGCCGGTTAAACATATTAAGAAAACGGCTGAAGGAGAACCAATCCCGTCCTCTCCTAATTGCAATGCAGTACCAACAATTACGGCCATCATAATTAATGCGTATCCCGTAGATAAGATTTGAGCAAATAATAACTGGCAAATACAAACATACATAAGACGTAATTATTATTGGTAAGAATGAAACAAAGGTCTCACCTGCCATTCTGGTTTCATTGTGAAGCAAATAACCATAAATAAAAGAATTGGAATAATGTTGTAGTAAAAACTTGTCCAATTGTCAATTCTAAAAGCAGCCACAAAAGCACCCACCAACATGAGAAAAATCGTTCCTACAAAAAGCATTCAATATTGATGTTTCCACTAATTGTTTTTTCTTAAATAAATAAATGTACTATTATTTATACCTGGTCCAAGTATTGTTCCAGCCATCAACATGGACTGATAAATAATGTAGGGAAGGGAAATATCTGGATTAACTTTAATTGTTCTTTTGTAGTCCATTAGTAAGTCACAAATATTTGCAATAGTGGACGGCACCCATCGTCTCCTTTGATTGTAAAACTCACTAAATCCTTCAGGGGCATGGGTCCAAGCGTCACTAGCTGCTGAATATTCTACCCGGTATCCACGTTGAAGTAGAAGGGTACACAACCAACGATCCTCTCCTTGATCGTACTGTACGTAATGTCTGGGCTCTTCGGATCGAAGGGTGTACTTTGCCATTACGTTATCATCCATCAATGCCTTTCCACGAAATAATGAGAAACATCCAGGAGAACAAAGGACGCAACCGATCATATGCTCCGTTGCCTTTTGCAACCAATGTCCAATAGCATACTCAAACATTTGATACCAGACCATAGGACCACTTCCGATGGGGTGCTGAAATAGAAACAAGAATGTATTGCACACAGTATTGTTTGTATTTATAAGATAATAAACAAGAGTCTTACAATTCTACCACAAGCAGCACCAAGATTCTTGTTCTTTTTCATAAGATCTACCAGCAGCTCGACTGCATTGGGTTGAAAATCGATGTCCCCATCCAGTGTTAATAAATAAGTATTTTCTGCAATTATTTCTTTACGAGAGACAGGGATGTTTAGTTCCATAAGACGATGACCAAGTAGGTAGTACATATACCTGGAAAACGTTGACGACATCAACATCATCAAATCAAATCACATGCCACTGTTTAACGTACATAACTTGGCTCCACCGTTTCCTGTGACGAATTTTAGATTTATCCTTAAGATGAGCAATGACTTTAGTTTTTCCTGGCAATGTCCATTCCAATCTTCCTCCGTAAGGGGTTGGGATCTTCTTTGGAGCACGAAGTCTAACTTGAGTTTCATGAACAAAAGATGCGGCTTCATCAATTATCGAGGTTAATAATTTAACAAAAGAGTTGCATATCACGGGTGAATTTAAACTCCCTTCATCCCTCAATTCGAAGGCATCATCAAAGAATATATGAGCTAAACATACAAAGTTATGAATGTCTGCTGTTGCACAAAAAGACATACTTTCAAACTCATAATAGCCAGGATCAACAACATCAAAATACTTTAAAGCAACTCGTCTTGCACATTGATCTTCATCCATTCTAAACAAACTTTTTAGCATTTCCATCATCTCTTCCTGCATTTAAAAGGAACATTAAAAGAAGTTGAGTTATGGATATGGATACCTTAGTTTCATGCCACATTGTAGCACATGCATATATTCTTGGGATTATATCTCCCTTGTATGTTTTCTCTTTTTCCTTATGGGATGAGTCAATTGATCTTATTTCTTCATAGTCCGTTTCAGCTGGTTCTTGTTCCACATCATCAGCTCGGATGTCGTTGTCTTCATCCCTCCGACGATTCATGGCAAGGGCTTGATCAATGAGGAGGGAATTGTACATTGGAATGACAAAAAGACGCTCCGTGCTGGCTAAACGTTCTGCCTTTGGCATCCAAATATGAATAGCAATCCATGCTTGAGAAAGCAACCAAAGGAGCCAAATCCAAGCGTGCTAAAAAGTCAATAGAAATTTTACAATGGTTTTTAAAACATTATGAGTTACCTCTTTCGTGAAAAAGTTGTAGGCAAAATCATCCTTTGGACAGTTCCAGTATAAATATTGAGGAAGATTATTTTCAAGAAAACAAGCGTCTTCGCTTCGTAGTCCACAAAGAGAAATAAGTATGGACAAAGTCACGGGAACAGCCAAGCTCACAGGAAATGCAAAACTGAATCCTTGAATGCAAATTTTACAGGCGAATTTACCTAAAAAACATCAATTCCAAAGTAAAACTAGTAAATAAAGTAATAAAATAAATTATTATATAGTACCAAAAATGTAGCAAGAGTAAGCTGCAAAAACTTGAATGAGGAGGACGTATATTACAAAACTTTCAGCAGACTTTTCTTTGATAATATCTTGAAGAGGGGATGCACCTGGAATATCTGGAAGGACGCCAATCTCAGGTGGACGAATCTATCATAAAAAAAAGTATAAAATATAAACTCTAAATAATCCCTCATCCCTTAACTTACTTCAGTAACGTTAATTTGATGAGATGAAAATCCTTCCGAGCTCTTTGCAAAAAGATTTGATACATTTGCTCCAACAATCCATACGGAAAACAACATTGAGGCAAAGAACGTCATGATTTTAAAGAGAGAGACAAAAATATAGACAAAATATCTTGTCGTCTTTTTATGATCAAGGTTCTTGTGGATTTTACCCAACGCTTGGATTGGTCCTGCAACCCAAATATTCATAGATCACAACAAAATATAACCTTTTCAGTTACCAAAGGGTGAATTCACATCCACAAAGTTCTCCCACCATCCACAAGATATAAGAAATGCAGAAAGTGGTTGCAACCAAGGTCTGGTTACACTTTCTGAGGAGAACAATGGCCAAACAAAGAGTCCGCTTACTTGAAATAAAATTGCAAAAACATCAATAGAACATTGAAGCACCCATTTTCCTCTTGAATCCCTCTCGGGACAGCGTGACAGCATTCCTATCAATTTAAATTCAATTTCTATTGATTTTGTGTAAAAATCTCACCAAAAATGGCAGGTACTAAACACACACAATTTGTAAGCATAACGGCTTTGAGGACGTTCATCGTAGGTAGTACAGCAAAAACAAATAATGCCATACCCGTTGCATGGCAAGCCTGTGGATTTATCATTGGCATTTATTATTACAGGAAATTACAATGGATGGAGACCAACTTCAAATATCAAAGGAGCTAGAAATTCCCCCATGGTTGGCTTCTTCCATGACTTAAAAACGCAGATACGAAGGGATCGGATGAATGTTCCTATTTCTGGCACTAAAAACGCAATAAATATCGCCCACGTCCAAGATATCCTAAATTTGGTTATTTACTTATTTATATTTTAATTATATTTATATAGTTCAAAACCAGTTAAACCATCCACCAAATTATTGAGGGCTGGATTTTTTATTATATTCATAAATTCATAATTATGCAAGTCGTACCTTTCAACTTCGGAGATGGATGCTTCAAATTTCTTATCACGCCCTTCAACCCGGATGCATGTATCATTAGGATGTCATTTTTCCACAACTTAGAATAGAGCATACCATATTTTTTATTACAAAAGGGAATAGTTCTGTCCAACTCTAGTTGTGAGGTCATCAACAAAAGGCTTCCTTTAGCTAGCACAGTGCCTCCCAAAACGGCAGCAAACGTTATGAGGTAAGCCAAAATCTAAAAATAATCATAATGCATCTTGAGTCTAAAGGGAATAGGATTTTGTCCTCTCAGTCAGAGATGCGGTGGAAAAAAAACATTGTGAACCAAGTAATTGCTTGAATAGTAGAGAGGAATGTATTTGGATTCAAAAGGATTCAATTAATAGAATGGAAGGTGATGATTCAACACTTAATGTTCTCATCATCAATAAATATTGGTGGTCATTCACTCCCACCACATCTTACAATTACTCTGAGACGAACGGCCGTTGACGCAAATCTTAAAATAGCATTTATCCATATTTAAATACCTTTAGACTTTTTATGATAAAGAGGTAGCAGGTTTGATCTTCATATGAATCACTTTCAGCCTCTGGTGGAAGATTTCTAAAAACATCCCAATTCTTGTCCACAATTTTATGACTGCAAAATAAAAGGCATTATATTGGATCTGGATGAATGACAATTGGACCACAGCTCACTCTCGATGATGCGAGAATGAGATTGTGCATGTGTTATTGTCAATTGTCTCTTACCTTCCACCGTAAATATCATTGTTGGCCAAAGGAGTTGTTTCATCATCAGTATATTCAGGCTCTGAGACGTCCAATCTCATTGATGGCATCTTCGACATTGCTATTTCTTAACTTAACTCCTCCCACCAGGAGAAATAATTGAAGCTGCCAATCTTCTGTTTTAAATCATTCTCTTTTAGTTATGCATTCAGATCAGGAAGTGGAGACAATGGTTTTTACAAAGTATTGTTATAGGTTCTCGTTATCAAACGTTTTTTCTTGCAAAGTGAAGAGCAAGGTTGATGAAAAGACTAAATTTCCTGTCATACACGCAGCTTAGAATCAGAATGAAATTCAATCAAGCAGTCGTTATATTTCGTCATTGTTTTGGACTCTGCAAGAGCTTAATCTATGAATAAGGGACAAGGTCGGAAACTCATGCAAAAATGTAACATCAAATAAAACACCATGTTTGGTTGCATTTTTATAATCCTTATGGCATGAACTATTAGGGCATGAAGATAAAGCCCTTTTTTGTATACACTTTGAATGCAATGATATTTAGCTCAAGTTATTTGAAGAAATAGAATTTGTTATAAATAGATATTTTAGATTTGCAACTATATGTACCTACTGCAGAGGAGATTTGTTTGAGAGGTTGGGAATAACCACAAAAATGCATAAATTGAGAAGTATAGGGTAGAAGGGGAATAGAATTTAAAAGTAAAGCAGGGATTGATATAAAAGTAAAATGGAAAGGGGTTGAAAGTAGGACAAAAGGGTTCCACTCGTATAATTTCTCATGGCCCAGTTTTGACTCTTCACAAGACTTCTCAACTACCACATTTATAGAAATCCCTTATTTTGCCACCTTCAATCATCATTATTATCATAGAAAATCTATAATACAACTCGACATTCAACTTTGAACATTTATATTCAAAGGATTGCCTTCGTTTTGCAATGTAAATCTTGTAGTACTAGATATTATTCCCTTTTTAAAGGCATTTCAAAATGTCTAAATCTTTGGAATCTCATCATCCATTCCAAAGATTAAGGTTACCTTAAATAAAAGTGTCCCTTTCCTATTTAATTTTGTACTGAATGCAATAAGTAGTTCAGATTATGAATATGATGCAAGGTTTGAGTCTAAATTATTTATGAGCCAATCAATCAATAATTAAGCATCCCTTCACATTAATAAGTGCTAATAATAGATGTCATATTACTTACATTTAAATCCCGTTGAAAAGCCCAACCATTCACGATCCCATTTTCATCCACGAGGGAAATTACGTTGGCTGTAAAATCAAAGCATTCTAAAAATCAGATAACAAACGAACGTTTTTAAAGGAGCAATAAAATTAGCTTAATGATCTGGGCATCCAGTTTGCATGCAATTGATAATAATAGCTTGTCACGTTCAAATATTGTTTAAAACTTCAATCTACGACCTTTTATGAGTTAAATGGTATTTGTTGTGAATTAGAGGCCAAAAATTGATTGGAATGAGACTTAAGGGTGGAGTCCCCAAAACCTTCAGACATATTACAAAAGACAAAAGCATTTTAATTTTAATTAGTGTTGAATAATTCAAGTTCATTGCTACACAAAATAAATAGTCATCAAGGATCCTAAGGAGGGATGTAATAATAAGAAAAATGCGGAAACATGTTCAAGGTGCTCCAGTTCAAGATGTAATCCAAGAGATTATTCTTTGAGCATCAGATTTAGCATGGAAGATGGGAATTTCATCCAAAAAGCACAACTCCAACCTAAATATAACGTTTTTTTGTGGAATTCACTTTCATGAGGAAAATTCAAGGTGAAGTAAGAATGGCGATTAATGCATATAGTCGTATAGACGTTCACTTTGATACTATCTCAGGTGCACTAATTCTACCAAAGTAATGCAAAACAGAAGGTAATTGTAGATTATCTCGTTTTAAGACATGGTAAGCAAAAGTTAATCTACAACTGTTACAAATCGAAAGTGACCACGCCCAACAAGAAATTTGCTGTTTGTCACAACCCTTTCCATTTTATTTCTAATGTAAGCTATATAGCTTGCTGGAAATTAAATTAAAAATAGGACAATTCCAATTTCATACATTTCATTAAAAAATTGCAAAAGGATTAATAATCAATATTTATAAAGAATGTTATCATTTACATCAAATCAACAAGTCTGAATGCTATTTCAATTTAATGCCTTATTTCACAAGGGGATGGATGAAGAGTAATTTAAGTTTGGTGATTGTCATCTGCCAAAATGACACAAGATCCTTATAGGTCAGATATCAGAGAGATGATCAAGTGCAGCAAACAATGAGTCCTTATTATTCTTGAATCCTTTTAAATGTGACATCAACTCAGAGCTCATGATGTAATGCATATGTAATTGAAAACCAACTCATCTTTACAATTATTCAATCTCTTTTTTAAAACATTCATATTTAAGATTGACGTTTCCAATGAAGCTATCACTGGCAATAAATGTGAGATAACCTTGGAGGAAAAAATTGTTGTCTAAGATCAAGTATGCACCTTTGTTTCTGGCAACGTGTAGCATGAACTCATAGGAATTGATACTTGCACCCAGAAATATAATTATCTAATACAACTTTCGTTCATATTATAATATTAACTTCAAGATTATTTGGTTAGAACAACATTGCTCATATTGCTTCATATTCTCATAAATTAGTTGGCGTACTTGTTTAGTCAAAAATTCACGTAATCTTGGTGAATATACATAGAGAAGAAACGGAAAGGACGCAGCACTACCAATTTAAGTTACCCTACTTACTTTCCATTGTCGTCACATTGTAGACAATAACTTATAGCTTGACAGTAGTAGAACATTGTGCATTTAATAATAAAACTACATCCCTCTCTACCCTTCAATATGAGATAACAAGAAAATAAAAGGTGAACTAAATTATATCCAACAATTGAGGGAAGGTGGGACAAATACATATTGTTGAAAGTCTTTTATATAATTAAAGGATTCCATAAAAATCATAGCTTTTCTCCCTTTGTAATCCCACGCACTATGCAATGGCTAGAGTTAATGCAATTATAAAAAGATAATGATAATTAGCTAGTATAATTAACAAGGGGAGATTTGCAATTTATTGAAGAATGAAAGCGTTATTAGCTGTAGGTCTCAAAAGTCCCACAAGTTCATGTGAATTCCTTAAAGGGAATCGTTTGTCTTTTGGTCTTGCATAAAAGCTAAAAGAGTAAAAATAAAACAATGAGGAAACTAACCAATTCTCCAGTTGTCTTATAATTGAAACAAATTTAAGTCGTAGTCCAATTAAGATTTTAAAAGTAATTTCAATTTCACTCAAACACACAGAGCACAGTTTCAAGAAGACAAAAACCTGAAGCGTGCTATTGTTGCAATTGCAACAAATTCCATTTCTTGACTACCTTCTAACTCAACAATGCAGAGCTAAGATCTGCATCCAAATCCTCAACACTTACCATACAACAACGTTGGTTGAAGGAAAAAGAAAGTTGTATGTATTCAACGCATTTATACTAACATAGGTATTCATTTTTTTGTTCAAAAGGGAGACCCATTTATTGTAACTCGGTTAAATTTGCATCATCCTGATAAGATGAAAGGAGAGGTTGGGGATTAGTTTGCATTAATGATTTTAAATAATTAGAATAATGCTGGAAACTCCTTTGGATTTGGGCTGAATAAAATGTTGACAAAATATATGAGGAACCATTGCACGTGAAGAAATTAATGTTAGCTGTAATCACACGCATAAAGTGCATATGAAAATGGGCTAGTATATAATGAAGGAGCAGTGGCCAAGGAGGGAAGATGGCCTCCGGCGAAGGCAAAGCTTCCAAGAGTTTCAAATCATTTGCACATCTCACACTCACATTCAGAATCTTTATTCCATCCATAAATCTTCAATCACAACAATTCTCGGTTCATGACACATATACAAAGCAATTAATTCTTCAAGTATTCTTCAGAAACGCGCAAAATTTTGGGTTTTAAAAAGTACAATCAGTCCGAGTGGAAGTTACCAAAAAAATCTGTCCAATCCAAATTCCATTCACTCAAAAGGCACCGACAACAATTCCGCATAAGTGCGATGTCAAAGCTTACCAACTTGGAGCAGCAGAGGACTGGTTTTTCAGTTTTCTTAGCTCCTTGGTAGCCCATGTTGCTAGCATTTTAGTTTTATTAGTTTTGGATCTTCGACCTTGTGTAAGTAGATCATTAACTACGTCATTATCAACCAGGGATAAAATCTTGGTTCCATATCCAACTAGGAGATCACTAAATAGTTTTAAAATTTGTACATTGTTTATATAATAAAGGCAACAAGAGACGCAAATAAATAATAGTCAAGTACCCAATCAAACCAGCTCCAGCTGCTATATTTCCATCTGACTTTTCTGAATCACGGGCTACTTCGCATAAGAATTGAACTATATGTGGCAAATGACGCTCCAATAAAACTAAATCTGGAGTTATCGCACCCCCGTTTGCAATTGCGCTTCCAGAATCGCCTCTAAGCCCTTGAATTATTCCAGTATAAGCTTCCAAAACTCCTTCTCTTAGTTCACATAAATAGTCCATCATCTCGTAGTCAGTCTATTAAAACAAAATACAAATGTAAATATTTACTATGTATGGAAAATTTGTTAGACGTACTCTGTCAACTTGCGCTTGAGATGCTTGCATTAATGTCTGCAGGACAATGTCCAAATATTTTTTAAACTCTGGACCAACAGCAAGTGCAACATCACCGAGAACGGAAAGAATTTGGGGTTTCAAGGATCGAGGGACTTGTACGTTCTAAAGGTATTTTTTTTAAAAAAAAAGCAAAAATAAATTCAAAATTTCGTACTCATTATTGCTTCTATTTCTTACCCCCAAATTCTGAAGCAACAATGTCATAATCTCGTCACAGTAAGGTAAAGCTTTATTTCCTAAGGCTCGACAAAGATCTCCACTAACACCAACAGCGGCCGAACAAACCTGAATTAAATGATAATTAATTATATATATAGTAATTATAATAATTATTTATTCATGCTTACCGCAGATTCCGAAATATTTTGCAAACCAGCAATTAGGAAGGGTCGGAAGGTGTCCATATATTTTATAAAACTTTCACCCATAACTTCCGTCAATGTAGAAATGGCCATGAGAGCATCTTCTTGAACTCCACCAGAACGATTACCAGGAGTATTATTAAGCATTTGCAATAATGCATTCATAACAGCGTCGGATATTTTAGGTGCGTCTTGTGAAGAAACTGGAAATACGTATAAAAAAGCAAGAGATTAAGCCAATTTATTTGTTGTGTGCTATGTATTATTTATTATCATACCTTTTCTAAGTACACTCTGGAGCGTAGCACATAACGAACTTTGCAATTCATTGTACTGTGTCCTGTCAACAGCATTTGCGTGATCTTCCATGGCTAGAACAGTTCTTAAACGGTCTAATATGACTAAAGTTGTATGTTGAACTGTTTCATAACAGTCTCTTGGAGAGTTTTTTATCATTTCCATCAATGCCTCATAAGCAGCAGGTCTTAAATTAGCTTGTCCGCCATCAGCTCTATCAGTCGTAGCCAACAGCTTCTCAACAATAGGTCTAAAGAAGGCAGAAAGCAAGTATGTTTCAGGATCTTTAGAAACGTCCACTCTGGCTTCCACTGAATTTTCATAAGCAGCCTCTGTAAGACTACTTATGGCCCAACATGCGTTAGCAGCTACACGAGGTTCAGCCTGAAGTGCTGCAACTAAAGCGTTCAAAAGTGGTGGAAGGTGATTTTGAGTTAGTGCAGCATCAGAAACCACTTCACAAATTCTGCCCAAGGCCCACGCTGTTGTGTCACGGACAACTACATTTTCGTCATTCATTAGACTTATAAGTGTAGGAAGGGCTTCTTCTGCGAGAGGCTTCATCGAATTTGGGTTCGGTCCTTCCATAATACACCCAAATGCCATAACCGCGGCATCTCTGTATCTCCAATTTTGATGCTTGATATTTTGCTGAACAAACGGTAAAACATATGGAATGATTGAATCTTCGCAACAATTTGAAAATAACATGAGACAAACACCAGCTGCTTTACATGGATTCCAATCATCATCATCGTCAACGAGTTCCTAAAGCAAAATAAATTTTTCCATTCATTCACTCTAATTTTATTTTTCTTACCTGTTTGGTGAGAGCTTCAAGGAGTAATGGAACTAGAAATTGGAGACCACCTTTAGCATAAAATCGTGACGTACGAAGTGGTGGACGACCAAGTTCTTGTGCTTCACTTAATTCAATTCCTAAGTCTACTTCTTCATCACAAACGTTTGACCAAAACTCAATTCCTTGAAGTGCAACTTCATCAATATCCGACCTCATTGCGCCCATTGTAATGGCAAATAGCGCATGTTTCATGTAAAACTCCATGTGTTGATAATAAAGTGACATTATTTTGACCAAGCATTGGAGAGCAGCTACTTTCACTTGCGTATCCTCGCATTGAGTAGCTTCACAAACAACTTGCATAATATAATGTCTTTCTTGCTGAAATTTCAAACAAAACAAAACTTCAGCCCAAAAAATCCTTTGTCAAAACAATCAAAATATTCACCTCATTATCAAAATTGGATTTAGTAAATTCCAACGAATTAAGAAGTGCATTTGTTGCAGCCAATTTAACCCTAATGGATGGTTCCTCCTTTTTCATTCCATACACAATTGCCGTCAAAATTTGATTACTTTGGGTCATGAGGATATCTGGTTCCTTCAATATTTTCAAATAGATATTAGAGTGAGTAATAACCCCCAAAAAATCCTTACAATGTCCGCACAAATGTATCCAATAGCTTCTAGTGACGCTTCCTTAAGAAGTTCGCCATTAGATGCAACAGCCCCCTGTACCGTAACATTCTGTACAAGGATATTCATAACTTCCGGCCATTGGTTTGAACTTAATTCTGCCACCGCTATATATGCGACACACTGGGCGGCAGAACTAGGTCTAGTATTTTCCGTCCCTAATGCTCCCAAAACATTCTTTTTAACATAACCCCTAATATCCTCTGGAAGCATTAACCATCTTTGCTGATATTGTAGCTTAATATTCGCATCTTTGGAGGTCAAACAATTTTTAAGTTGGAGCCCTGAAGCCATACGGGCCACGGCACTGTGACCCACCGTGACCAACACTTGGGACAACGTCCTAACATATTCCGGCTAAAAATAATAAAGGATTACCTCATGCCACTACTTATAAATCCAAAAAGCTTACAAAATTGCTTTCCGCCGCCCTCTCCAAAAATTGTTGAGCAACGGTCAACTCATTTTGATCTACTCCCCCAAAAAATAAAAGATGTGATAAGAACTCCCAGGGATTTATTACAACTTACCCGGGGACACTGTTTTTTCCAAAATCGGAACAAGTTGTTCACTCGCCATTTTTAATTTGGGTTTGCGGAAACCACGTGTTTGTCTCAGCTACTCCTTTGTGTAAGAGGTTGAGAGGAGGGGCGGGAATTTTAAATCAAGGACTTTCCCCGCCGTTTCCCACGCAATTAACCTTCCTCACTAAAAATTCCAACTTGCCCCATCCCTTCGGCAGCAATTCATGGGGAATGAGTTATTTTTTTAGATTTTATTCTTTCCTTCATAAAAATCATCTCGGTCACAACTTGAGATTTACAAAATAAAGGGTTCATACAGTATACGGGCCCCTCAAAAGAAAGTTGTCAACGGTAGGGCTGATGATAAGTATTTTTTTGTAATAAATAGTTTGGCAGTTGAAGAAGTAGAAATATTCAACAAAGGGATATGTAATACTTAAAACAAAACAATAAGATAATCAGGTCAACAAAAATCATAGTGGCCCTTAAACAATTAACGTATACTTACGACACAGACACTGGTTGTATTGTAGGAAACAAAATCTACAAATAAATCCTTGATACAAAATAATGCAATAATATCATGGTAAACAAAACTTTTTTATGGGAATATTGTTTGGATAATTAAATACAAAAGTGGGATATTGTATCATACTTACTCAAGTTAGATCAATAACAAAAAAGGTTTACAAGGGCGTTTAAATATCTAAATTAAATTAGCTTAGTCACTTTAGGCTACAACGATACTATTTATAAAACAAATATTTATACAATGTAGTAAAAGTTACTTAATTTATCGTCCACCCTATATACCGAGGGGTATATATGCAAATATTACACAGTAAATTCTTGAGATACTAATTTCGTGTCCGTTAACGAAACTCTTTACGGTTATAAGAGTCAGGTTTAAGTTAAGTCACAGATAAAGTACTTAATACAATTTTTTTTAGAATTTTTCCGGAGAATATTCCAAATCTTCATTAGCTTCCTTCATTTTTGCAACGGCATATCTTGCAGCTGTTCGGCGGGATGAGCGGCCTTCACGAAGACTAGGGATTTCATCTTCTTTAGCTAGTCGCTCTTTCTTCTTTTCCATTAAAAGCTGTCGTTCAGCAGATGTAAGACCACCTCTATCTTCACGATCTTTTAATCGTTTCTCACGTCGAGTCTCCATTTTTTGTTGGTTCATTTCTTTCTCTAGTTCTTTGCTCTCTATGTATACAAAACATTTTATTTTGCGTATAACTTGTATGTAATAATTAATTTTCTGTTAGACATATTGGTATTGTCATTACCTTTCAAGACTATCCTTTCTGCATTGTCAGGGGTATTGTCATCATCGGGGAGATCGTCTTGATGATTTCCCATAAGACTTTTTAAGCTTTCATCATCTGAGTCATCAGGATGTGGATTCATAAGGGACGACGACATTGTTGAAGATGATGGAACATCTTTTGAGCTTGAACTTTTTGATCGCTCATGTTTTGTTGACAAATTTAAATGTCCTCCACTCATTGCAGCCAAATCTTTTAAATCCTTTTTGGATAAGGAAGGAATATTTAATCCTGCAAGCCCTGCAGCTAACAACGGATTTGCATTTGGAAGGCTTTGTTTATTGGACTTTTTACTCCCTGAAGATGAAGATCCTTCAGCAGGTCCACTACCCCCTAGACCATTAAGAGCAGCAGAGCCTTGTCCAAGATTTCCAAATGGAGAACCTGATACACCACTTCCTAATGGGAATGATCCTAATCCCAATGGATTGTACATTAGACCTGGGTTAGGGAAAAGAAATGGAAAAGAACTATTCAACAGATTTTGTGATGCAGCAGCGTTAGCAGAATCTCGTGCTGCTTTTTTAGCCTTTTCATCCTTTTTGGATTGGCTGGAAGATTGATTTTTAGAAGAATTTTGTTGTTGGGATTCTTTTGAACTGTTGTTTCCTTTTTGTTCTCCACTATTATTAGGAGACATTCCAGACATATCTTGTCCAAAATTCATGAATGGTGATCCCATTCCAAACAAACTGCTTGAAAGTCCCAAGTTACTCATTCCACTAAGGGAGGCCAAATTTCCCAAAGATCCTAAATTTCCAAGTGATCCCAATCCTCCAAATGGCATAAATAATGGGTTTTTTGGATCAAGAGCACCAAAACTTGCTAATAGACTTGGATTAATACCAGATAAACCTATTTATTTAAAGGTTTGATTTTTAATATAAAACATTTGTAATATAAGTAAACTTTTTTTAACTTACCAGGAAGTGAGGAAAACGCTCCAAGATTAGAAAATGCATTATTATTCGAACTGGATGTTGGGACAGATAATGAACTAGTCGTTGGTGCTAATGTTGTTGGTGGGGGAGTAGTTAAAGTAGCTGGCCTTCCAGGGCCTTTCTTTTTCTCTCCTTGTATTCGTTTTTGTAAATCAGACGGTAAATTTCCACGTTCTTTAACCAGTTCTGCCCATCTTGGATCAACGTCATAACTCTGGTTCTCAAGAAGCCATTGTGCTAAATGCTTCAATTGTGGAGCTTTGGGTCCGTTAATCTGTAACCAAAATGAGTTTTATGTATTTAGTTATCGACCTTTAAACTAAAGCCACAAACAAACCTTTTTTCCACTAGCACGATGAATAACAGGAACATTTTCTTCTCCACTTAATTTGTTCCAGTCCATCATCAGTGGATCACTTTTTTGCTTATTTCTTCTTCGGCGGTCAACAAATTCTGGAGACGGCGGTCTTTCCGGAGTCATATTTGCATGTTCAGCCAACCACTTGTTTACTTTTGCATCTTGTGAAAACAGGTCAAATTTTGGAACCGCTATTTCAGCCAAACGGCCCAAATCACATTTTGGCATTTCAGCAGCTGAAGCACCTCCATTCCCTGTAACCCCACCCCTTGTATTTAAGAAAACAACCAAAACATAATAGCAAAATACCTGAATTTTTTGATGCATCCTTTTTGGAATTAGATAAATTTGTGGCATTGGAGGCAAATTTACTAAATTCCTTCAAATCTTTTGAATTAAACATTGAAAGTGCACTGAGTAAAGGATTTGAAAAGAAGCTTTGGGCAAACGCTTGAGCTTCTTTGGAAGAAGGGGATGGAATAGCGGGAGATGGAGTTCCACTTCGAGCACCGGAATATGATGAAGACACTTGAGGTGATGTATTTCGCCCTCCTTGATGTGGTAACGTGAAATGGGATGACGATGATCTTTTTTCGGGAGCAACGGGGGGAGAAAAAACGTTGGATCCTTTTGCAGCCGAAAGACCAAATACGATTTCATCCAACTTTCTCTTCTTTTTATCCTTTTCTAATGGAAGTGGTTCTGCTTCTGGTGCATCACCCAACTAGAAATAATAATAATGATAAACAAACACTTTTAGCACTTAACTTTTAGCTACTCCTACTTACCTTTCTTTTCTTCAACTTATCTAACATGTTTTCGAGTTTTGAAGCCTTTTTAGGTGGTCCACCACTTGTACCAAAATTCAAAGGCGTATCATGAGAACCAAAAGACTTTTCAATCAAAGATGACGGGCTTTCTCTTGATCGTTTTGAAACACTGTAGTTTTCAATTACAATTTTAGATATTATACTTAATCTTAAAAGCCAATATATTTTTAAACATTTACCCTCCAGAAAGATCCATTGGAGAAGAACTGATGGTCAATCCTCCTGAAGCAATCCCAGGATCTCTACCACTCCTGTCTCTTGATTTGGAAGGTATTGTAACAGGAGTGACGGTAACACTACTTAATGAAGACAAGGCAGATATTGCAGCCGCAGCAACATCCTTATGGCTTGATTTAATACTCAGGTCTAAAGAAGATGATTGACCTTGAGAATTGGAGAATCCAGGAGACACTCGACGCGCCATTGGTGAACGAGATCTACGTTCTTGTTGCTGATGCGAATTTCTCAACAATGATGCAGCAGTTCCAGCCAATGAATGATGTTGATGAGCAGGGGGTGGAGGTTGAAACTTGGATGATTTACCTAAAGGATTTGGAATGTTCATATGTGCGGCTAAACGAGTTTCAAGATCCTTTTCTGCTTCATGAGACAAATTCAAGCCCTTGGACGATCTATCTCCACGTCGAAGTGCAGAACTCAGGCGTGGATTTGGTATATGAGCTAAAAGATTAGACTGATGCATTGTTTGCGTAAGAAGGGCTTGCAATTTAGCCCGTTCCGTTTCAACATCAATCGCGATCTTTCTTCTACGCCCACGCCTACCAGGAACATTCACTGGGGTAATGGTTGTAGAAGATACTAAAGCATTTGGAGTTGAAGAGTTCGATGAAGGAAGACTCATTATCAGATCTTCAGGAGGTGCCAAATCAGAGCATTCCGACATTGGTGTGGGAGTATCACGCACAGG
This sequence comes from Paranurophorus simplex, assembly GCA_036491945.1. Classification (NCBI taxonomy): domain Eukaryota; kingdom Metazoa; phylum Arthropoda; class Collembola; order Entomobryomorpha; family Isotomidae; genus Paranurophorus; species Paranurophorus simplex. The sequence goes on from JAAOWG010000014.1 coordinate 41,297, forward strand.
AGTCATACTTCCACCAGGTGTACCTAATGGTGAGTATTCAAAAGTCTCAGCAATACCGGCAGAACTGAAAAATCTTGAAACAGGCCATTCGTTCTTTTCAATGGCTTGAACAATGTGTTCTAAGCGTATTTGAATTGCCCTATCCCTTGGCCAACTTATTGGATTAGATGGATTAAAAAGAGCTTCCACGTTATTAGGTTCAGCAGTAAGTGCAGAGTCTACTTTTGGAATTTCTATTGGTTTTACTACTGCTTCCTGCTTTTCCTTCTCTGCCGAAACTGGTGAGATGTCAGGGACTGCAGAAGAGACCAAAGATTGTGTTTCTGATGGCATTGAAAATTTTGGAGATCCTTTAACTTGAACTTCAACTCGATTCATCTTTTCTGCAGGAAGTTTAATTGTGATTTTTAATTCATTTTTAATTTCTACTTGCACTTCATTCATTTCAGTGCTACTGCACTTACTCTCATCCTCTTCATTTGTAATCTTTTCCTTATCTTTTGCTGGCTCTTTATTGTCACTCTTTCCAATTCTTCCAGTTTGGTTCTCTGTCTCTAGATCATCCAAACCTGAAGCCGGTTTTGGTGTAGTCTCTTCTTCGAATTCTGATGACTTTCGAGCTTTCTGTTTTGGAGGATTGCTTTCCTCTCCTTTTTCATTGACATCAGTTTCATCGGCTGTTTTGGAATTGGGATCTACTATTTCCTTTGGTTCTTGCTTGACAACCGGTGATTCAAATATTGAGGAGGATTCTTTTCCTGTAGTTTTATCCAAGCCTTCGTTTTCATCGAATTCTGGTTGCTCTACTTTAATAACAGATGAATCTAGCTCTTTGTTTTTATCTTCAGATATTGACATATCCATTGGTTCTGACTCATCCCCAGGTACAGTTTTTTTGATTTGTTCATCTTCAATCTTTTCAGATGCAACCTTTTTCTTTCGTTCTTCTTCCACAGCATCTTTTCTGCGCATTTCTTTTTCAATTTGGCATTTTAAATCCTGAATTTCAATATCAACCATATCAGGACGAATACGCTTTGGAATTGTTGGTTCAGATTCTGATAATTCTTTAAGCTTGTCTAAATTTCTATAGGCTTCTTTTTCTGCCGGGTCTAACAATGGTTCTCCAGCTAAATGACGACGTAGTATTTCACGGAATGAAAGCTCGGGATCATTTACATAAAACAGTTCCGTTCTTCCTAAACCATGCCTGAAAAATAAATGGATAATGTAAATAAATAACTATTTAAATATATTTCGCAACACTCCATATAAAGTGAACCATGCAACATAAACAGAAAATCCTACCTTGCGGCACCTAGAAGTAAATCTTTGTCGTGTTTTCCAGGGATCCACCATTCTGGCATATCCAATGAAGGAAGACAAAGTTTGAGTCTTTCATCCAATTTTTCATGATGTATAATTTTTTCTCTGATTTTTCTAAGAAGATCAATCCGATCTAATGTTCTTCTTGCTCGGTCTTCAGGTAAAGGATCAACCGGAACTTGAATCAAATCTAAAAAAGCATTTAGAAATACCGTTAAAAGACACCATTATAATTTGAATAAAAAGCAAGCAGGAGAAACTGTAGAACCCTCAATCAAAAGCACTTACCAAATTCTGTAGTGACAAAAACCCGACCAGAAACCGCAAGAAAATTAAAAAACACGAAGTTTAATAAACTACAAATACCACCTTAATTTAAAACTATTTTTACCTTCTTCTTCTGTCAGCTTTTGTCCACAAATCCTTTTGATCATGGCATAAAAAGCTCGAAAGTATTCGGTGAGTGTTTCGTCAAATTTTCTATCCAAACGAGAAATAGCACGGAATTTTGACCAATCGTATTTATTTCCCTGTATCTTCTGGACCCCAAATGTTGATACAGTGCGATAAAAATCTGACTCTTCTTTTTTAGACCACCGTTTCTGATGAATTTCCATTTTTTGCCTTTCTCTATCTCTAACAATTTGATCGATTTTCTCTTTTCTTTCCATTCTCTGAAAAAATACAAGTAAAGCGTACAGTTGTTAATACTAGCAGTATCCATACATGTATTGAATTTTTGTAAAATAAAATTGTACCTTTGCCTTTTGCGCATTTTTAACCTCTTCCTTTTTGAAAAACCGTTGAAATGCTGTGATCAATTTGCGGATGCGTGTATTCAAATCTGTTGAAACAGGCCATTGAGGTTTTTCAGTTTCGGAAGACTCCAGGTTAGTAGAAGTTACACCCTGTTCTTTCAACTCGCCATCATCTCCAATATCAGTTGATTTGCTGTCTTTAAATTTTTCTTTATCACCATCCATTGTACTTTCTTCGTCATCTTCTTTCTCCATTTCTTCTTCATTCCTGCATTGTGGTGTTAGAAAAAGATTACATTATAATAATAAGAATAATAATCCCCATCAACTACTCACACTTCAGCTGAAATTTCTTTCAATACTTCAGAACCGTCCGGAGGTCCGACGCGACTCAAAAATGACAAAGCGGGATCTTGTCGCATTATGTTGTAGCGTTCGTATCCATGCTTGTAAGTTCCAGCTAAGAGTGAAGCATCTGCATCTTTATCCCACCAGCTAACTGAGCCAATATCAACAACCAAACTCGAAGGGATGATGCCAAGTTCGCTAACGGGAAATTCTTGGTCGATTCTATCAGCCTTGTTTCCAATAATTTCTTCTCTGATGTAATACAAAAGCCTAATTCGTAGGAGAACTCTGAAATTTCAACAAAAAATATAAACCGACACATACAGAGCAACAATTAATGTAAACCATACTTGTTGGAATTTTTTGATAAATGTTTAATGAAAGCGGGGTCTAGCATTAATTCTGAATCAAATTTATCGTCTCTCATCCAATCATCATTTTCAGGTGACCGTTCAGACTTCATCATTTTATCCCGTTTTTTGCTTTTCCTACCTCCTCTTGAAACAGGATTTGCAAGACAAGAATGGTTTCTTGTAATATTGCCTGAATTTTCAAACGGGCAAATCAAGTCGGTCACAAAGCTTTTAACTTTTTCATCCCCCCGAAAATTATTTGCGCAGTGTAACAACTGTACAAACACAAACTCATTACATCATTCCATTACACTTTCATCGAATAATAATTAATCTTACAATAAGTCGGGCACAATCCTCCATATGCCTTTCGTTCCATCCAGCACGGAATTGACCATGCTCCAAAATTTTTCTCCAACTTTTCCATCTGCGTAAAATTAAAATACGTTAGCAATATTTCAAAACATTTAAACAACAACATTTAAAATCAAGCTACGCTTCTATATCAGGTGGGCGTACTTTACGCAAAAGAAAAGTTAAACGCATAATGAGACAAATCCCATTCAGTATTAGCATGGAGTTCATCATTTGTTTAGCAGATATAAATTCTACAAATAAAATGATAATTTGCAGTATTTACCCATAAGTAAGTAGACCACGTTCAATTCTGTAGCATTCACTCTTGGACCATTTTCCATACTCGACAATACCATCGTCAATTTGATAGTCATCTTCAAAGTTTCCTCGTCGACCACGTTTCCCTTTTCCTTTGCGATCTTTACGTCCAGCTACAAATCATGGTATGTAAGTATTTTATGTTTCATCAAGTTTTGTTATTCCCTTTAGCAAGCACTACTAAATATAAATACCTTTACCACTTCTTGTTCTATCACCCACGTTTCCTTCTTCGTCAGAATCTGAGGAAGTCTCTAATTCAGACATTTCCATCACACCTTCATCATGACCATATCTGCGGATCTGAGTTCGTCTTCTAGGCTCATCAAGCACCAATTCATTCTGAACACGATTGAATAATGTTGTATAATACAAGGTTACATTCATTATATCATTGGAATAACTTACTCGTCCACCAGTTTCATCAGTGTCAATTTCAGCTTTTTTAGCCCATTTTTTCCAAAAATCGGGATCGTCAATATTAATGTCCTCACGTATTCCAGTTGCGGCAAAACTTGCTTTAGAGAAAGTGGACCCTTTTTCCCCACTCTCTAGAGTAATAATTTGGGTACGTCGCTCCAAAATGACATCAATATCTTCTTCGCAAAATTTTTCTCCTGCGTTGTCTTCGTCCATCAAGGCACCATATGCTCCACGCTTTAACAAATCTTCTACTTCTTTTTTGGTTAATTGTTTAGAAGCCCCAGCATTTGGATCTATTACTCCGCCAGTTTTACCTTGACCTGAAGTATTCATAGACTGTAAAACTGCTTTATCAAGTCCCAATTTCAATGATGCTCGATCAAACATTTCTCGTTCATATGTATTTCTACATATTAATCTATATATTTTCACTTTTTTACTTTGCCCAATACGATGACATCGAGCTTGTGCCTGAAATAAAAATTAATGATTAGATGAAAATAATTGTCAAAATTAAATAATACCAACCTGCAAATCATTTTGTGGGTTCCAGTCAGAATCATAAATGATTACAGTGTCTGCAGCAGTTAGATTGATTCCTAATCCTCCAGCTTTTGTACAAAGAAGAAATACAAATCTATCAGAATCTGGTTTTGAATATCTGTCTATTGCAGCTTGACGAACTGAGCCTCGAATTCGACCATCTAATCGTTCGTAAGGATATTGTCGATAGATCAGATAATCCTCCAATATATCTAAACAGCGGACCATTTGACTAAAAATTAGCACACGATGTCCACTGGCTTTTAACTTTGCCAAAAGTTTGTCCACCAACACCATTTTGCCAGATGACTGAATAAGCGCTTTATAGTAAAGATCGGGATCAGATTCTGGTAATTTCTCCGTCAACCTGTAGTCTAATTGAATTTGCTCCTCGGCACCGTTCAACAAATAAGGGTGAATGCAACATTTCCGAAGTTCCATCATTGTATTCATTAAATTTGGTATATTTGCAGAACTTGTACCTTTGCTCAAAAATGAAAAATTTCTCTCCAAAATAGCACGGTAGTATTTTTTTTGCATATTTGTCAACTCAACCTATACAAAATAGTCAATATACACAGTTAGTCAATATTCAATTATTGATATAAAAAATAATAACTGAATGAAATAAAATATGATATCAATACCTCAACGATAGTCTCTTCTTTGGGAGCAATAGACTTTTCCACATCTTCTTTTAGTCTTCTCAACATCATTGGTTTCAACAGAGCTTGAAGTTTTTGTACCTGAGTTTCGGATTTTAAATCCCCAAATTCTTTAATAAAATTTTCATCAGAGCAAAATTGACTTGGTTCTAAAAAGTTGAGAAGGGAGAATAATTCTTGCACGTTATTCTGAAGTGGGGTTCCACTCAATAAAACTCGATGTTCCATATTCAACATTCTAAGCCCTTCAAGTAACTTGCAGTTTTTATTTTTTAGTCGATGAGCTTCATCAATAACACAAACCCTCCAAGGAAAGTCCTTCAATTCCATAACATCAGTTAGGACAATTTCAAAAGTTGTAATAAGAACATTAAATTTATAACAGTCTTTGAGATTCATTTGAGGGTTGTCTGGATGTCTATAAAAGATTTCATACTCTTGAATCATATTTCTACTTGCTACAGAGCCATGATAAACGACGACATTGAGATCAGTCCAAGTTTCAAATTCTCGTTGCCAGTTGGGAACGGTAGAAAGAGGAGCTATGACGAGAAAGGGACCTCGAATACCATATCGATAAACATGGTCAACAAAAGCTAATGACTGAATAGTCTTTCCTAATCCCATTTCATCAGCTAGTATACAGTTTCTCCCATTAAACCATGAAAACGATAGCCAATTTAATCCTTCCAATTGATATTCACGAAGATAATTTCCAGCTTTGTAAACTGGACTTTCATCGAGTTTCAACCATTCTCCTGGTTTTGGTCTTTTCTTTGTTTTCCATTGATCTTTTTTTGGAACTAGGTGAAATCTATGAAACTGCGCAAGTTTTTCAGCGTCAATGTCATCTTCCAGTTCCCAAGTAGCTTCGTCATAAGGCAGAGAACGCCATTTGACCAAATAGTTTTTTGTTGTCTTTCCGTTTGGATCATTAACTTCACTCATGTCCAGTACTCTGTCAACTTCAATGTAATCAGGATTGAAAGGATCTTCTTCCAGAAATTCAAATATGTTTGCGTTATTCGACATTTTTTGCTTGAATCTTTTAATTTTCCCGTTTACTCGTTTGTCTCCCTTCATTAACTCTTCTTCTGTTTTCCACTCACAATGCAGATAAGAGAAACTCTTGTATTTGACATAAAACTCTTCAACTTCAATTGTCCGAGGTTCTTTCATTTTCTTCTCACGCTTTTCTGAATTACTAGTCAATTCGGTTTTATTATTTTCAAATGGTTCAATAATAGCGGTTTCAGTGTCAGGTATTGCTAATTCAGGGCAGACGGGAGTAGCTGTGGTAGTAAGATTATTATCAGTCTCAGTAGGCTTAACACTTTCTTGCTCTTCTTTTGGTTTTGAATTGAATTCATCAGAATCTAATTTAAGGTTTTCTGAACACACAGCTGTAGCAGCAGGTTCGATTAATGGCTCGAGAGATGGATTAGGTAAATCATCTGATCCTGCTTGGTTTATTTCTCCTTGGGAGTCAGTCTTTTCACACTTGTCAACAACGACCTTATTTTCCTCAATATTTAAAGTAGAACTTTGAGAAGGTCGTACTGCCCCGTCGTTTGTCTCAGTTTTCTTTTCTTCATCTTCATCGTCAGAAGAATCAATCACTTCCCGAGTACCCATCCGAAAGGATAAGATTTGTTGTACAACCATCGTATCCTCATCGTTGGTATTCTAATGTTTTTAATCAAAGGATTTATTAATCATCAAATATGATCTAAGCGTACATTTTTAAAAAAAAAATATGAAAACATACATACCACGTAAAAAAAGTTGTGTTTATTTACAGTTGGAGATTCTTCTTTAGCAGTCTTTGATTTTTCTCTTGTCACAGGAGTAACAGTTCGCACAGGAGCAACAGGGGCAACAACAGGTATGATAGCTCCTGCATCAATTTCTGTTTTATTTATATTTGGAGACATTCCTTCCATCAAAACAGCATCGGATTTTGTAGCAGTAACAGGTTCAGACACCTTTTCAGATTTTGGAGTGGATGTTGAATTGTTTGTTATTAGCAAATCTTCGTCTGATAAAGCGAGGTCAATATCATCAATGTATTTCTTTCGTTGTGTGTTACGTCCAGATCTCCGTTTCTGTATTTTAATAATCAACGTTTCCAATTAATAACTACTATTTTCACTATTATAAATATAAATATATAAATATCTTAACTTACATTCAAGTCTTCCTCTGGAAGTGGAGAAGGCGGTGGGGTTCGTTCAATTTCGGAACCTTCAGAATCACTTCTTCTTCTTCTTTTTCTATTTTTAAATGACAGCAAGGTTCTGCAATGTTAGAATAAATTTAAAAAAATTAATATCAAACACTTCTTCCTTCCTTCTTATATTCATATGAAACAAAAGGTAAAACAATGACGTACTTTGAAGGTCGTTTTTTACTACTAGAACTAGATTTTAGTTTTGGTTTCTTTTTCTTTGCTTTTTCAGGAGTTGCTAACAACTCAGAATCAGGCGCGGCACCGAATGATTCACACAAAACAGCAGCATCTAGCGTGTTGGTATCCCCATCTCCTCCACTAATTGACGCAGAGGAACTTCCTTCAGCTGCTGTGATACCAACAGCACCAATCCCGTTTTTTGGATCCGATTCAAAATTTTCTTCTACTGTAGGTGTCGCAAGTCCAATTTCACCACCTATAAACTCTGTATCATAATACGGAGAATTGTAATTGTCATCTGGCTCATCATCTTCACTCTTTTTCTTTTTTGATCTAAAAACGCCAGAAACAATACAACTTAAGCTTTTGAAGTATTTGAAGCATGTGACAATTTAAAACGTTATTCGACTTTACATACCTTTTCCCCCTTTCCTTTGGAGACTTTGAATCTTTTCCTTTTTTTCCTTTCGTGGGTGACTTTGACTCTCGTGGTTTTCTATTATTTAGAACAAAAAAAAACTATAATTGTACAACGCTATTTGGGCTATTTCGCTCTTTTTTACCTTTGTTTTTTCATTTTTTTCTCAGGTATGTCCATAGGACCTTCTTGGAAATCATAAATTTCTTCAGAAAAAGGAATTGGAATAGGTGGTACTTCATCAAAAGCATTTTTGGCTTTTCCTTTCTTCCCTTTCCCTTCTCCCCTGGGCTTTCTTTCCTTTTTTTGTTTACCTTTGACCCCAACATCAGTATCTTGCATGTCCATTGGTCCCATTGGAATTTGACCATATGGAGGAACACCGACCATAGGTGGTTGCATAGGAGGATATTGACTCGCTTGGGCTTGTTGCAAATTTCTTAATCTTTCTTGCAAGTCATTAATTTGTACTTGAGTTTGTGGATTCGGAGGAAGGGAATATAGGTGTTGGAGTTGTTGGTTTATTTGATGCATTTCATAACCAAATCTATCGGGTGCAGGTTGAGATCCCATGGGTGGAAATTGAGGTCTCATCATTTGTGGCATTGGTTGGCCAATACCACCACCATAAGGGCCTCCTGGATAAATCCCCCCACCTGGATGATAGGTATTCATGTACTGTTGTGGCGGAATGTTAGGGTCACTTGGTACAGGAAATCTTTGTGGGTACTGATGAGGTGGCATCACTAGTTTCATACCGGGTTGTGGTGATCCAACTGAATTACTGTAAGGGCTTGGTCCTGCAGAATTTCCGTATCCTCCAATCATAGCATTATTAACAATAGGTCCAGCATTTTGTGACTGACTGTTTGTTTGCATTGATGAGTTTTGCTGTTGTTGTTGATGGTGAGAGGCTTCAGTCATTCCATTAGAATTGGAATACTGCTGTTGTTGAGGGGGTATAATGGAAGATGCCGTTAAATTATGCTCCATTGATGAAGAATTATTACTGTGATACGATGCTACGCTGGTTACCGAGTCCATTGGAGAAGACAGAGAGGCAACAATAGAAGTGGATTTTTCTCCTTCCAATGACGGTTCCGAAATATTAGTACTATTATTATTAGCGTTAGCTGAGAATTGTTGTTCTCCTGAGATCTGAGAATGATTATTTTCCTGTTGTTGTTGTAGAGAAGCGTTTTCAGGAGCAGTTCCTTCCTTATTCATTGAAGGTGGTAGCCCATTGATGTGTTGGTGAGAGAGAGGTGTGATTGGAGATTTCACGTCGTCACAAGATCCAGAACGTTGTTGATTAGTTTCAGGGATAGAGGTATCTAACGTTGCACTAATTCCACCAAGTTCTAATTCTGAAGACTCTTGTCCTGTTGCTGGTCGTCCCATGCCCCCAACACCACTATTGTTATTATCCACATTGTTATTACTGGACGGGATTCCATAATTGTTGGGACTGTTTTGCTGCTGCTGCAATTGTTGTTGCTGAAGATAAGATGGTTTTACAGCAATAGGATGTCTAGGTCCTTGCCATTGAGGTGGAGACATTGGTGTTCTCGGACCTTGTTGCATACTGGGGGACATTGGAGTTTTTGGACCCTGCTGTTGTAAACTCATTGGACTAAGCACTCCACCCGCATTATTATTAGAGATATTATTAAGTGGTGGTTTTGGAGATGGAGAATTTTTATTGTTTACATGCGGCATAACCATTTGTTCTAATTGTTGTAGACTGCTTGGTGGTGGACCTTGCTGTTGGGAATTTGATGGAGTTAATCCTTGTAACTGCTGCTGCTGCTGTTGGTGCTGACTTTGAGAAGCAGAAGAATTGGACATTGTGTTAGGCGTTGTGGAAGTTGGAGGTTTGGGACTAAGGATAGGCTGTCTTGGAGATGGTGTTGGCTGACGAGGAGATAGTTGCGGTATTTGGGCATATCCAGGCCTATAACTGGGGTTTCCATTTGGTACATTTGGAGAGGAATTCATAGGCGGTGGAATTGGGGGTGGTGGATAAGAACCAGGATAACCCATAGGTGGAGGTTGATTGCTTAAGGATGCATTAGTTCCCGTAGGATAATACTGTCCATATTGGTTACTATACTGATGTTGTGGACTGGGGGTTGAATACCCCTGCTGCTGAACATGATGAGGGGGATAATTATTATTTGAACTGGGTGTGGGAGTATTAGGTGTTTGTCCAGTTGGTGGAGTACTATGATGATAATTTGGATACTGATTAGATGTATTCGAGTACATATTTTGGCTATAAGGGGGTTGAGAAGATGATGGAGGTGGTTGGGGTCGAGGCATGAATGGAATGTGCTGTTGTTGTTGTTGAGATGATGAAGGAGCAGGAGGTTGTTGTTGCTGCTGCTGTTGTGAGCTTTGTTGAGGTGGCTGTCCTTGTCCCCCACCACCAGGTTGTTGTTGCGGTGGTCTAGGTAAATTTGGTGGATAATTGTGAGGAGGAGGTGGCCCAGCTACTCTGTACCCAGAGGATGATGGATAATGATGCGGTAGACTAGATCCATAGGATGTCTGCTGCTCATTCCATCGAGGGGGAAACTGCTGTAAATAATCTTGACCTTGTGGTCTATAACCTCCCATTCCACCAAATTGCTGTTGTTGAGGTTGTGAGGAACTTGGAGTAATCATTCTAGGGGGTGGGGCATGTTGTGGAGTTGGCGCTGGAGGTCGAATCATAGGAGTTTGTACTACAGAGGAATAATCTTGATAATGCATATTTGGACTAGCGGTAGGTTGATGAGGGTAAGGATAACCGGCCATCGGTCGTGTAGGGGTTGAGCTACCATAACTTCCCATACCAGGCTGTTGGGAACTGCCGTATACGCCATATTGTGAAGCATAATCAGGGTAACCCCCCGGATTCATTTTAGGAGGTGGTGCCATTTGTGTGTACTGTGGTTGTTGATTATTATAATTCTGCATCATACCACTTGAAGCAGAAGACGATGGATTAAAAGCACTGTTGCTGCTCGCACCTCCTAATTCACCTAAACTGTCAAGCATTCCACTTCCGATCTCATCACCAAACAAATCGTAATTTTCCATTCCGTTCCACTACTACCACCGAACAAAGAATATGCGTCTCATTTTTTCCAAATACTTTTGACAAATTATCGTGTCCTCAAATGCACAATAGGTTAAATACAAAATTGGTAAGAATCCCAAATACTTGGCTAGAGTTTTTATATCGACAGCTTCCGTTTCAGAATAACGTTTTATTTCATTCTTCATTTTGTTTTCAATTCATCCATCTTATCTGTTGATAAAATCCAAAAATATAAGGATACGCAATAAAATTGTTGAGGATGATGGCAAAATTAAAACAAGGACGACGAGAAGAAGGGAGAGTGTGGGCAACACAAAATAATTCAATACTTTTAATAATAATAATAACAATGAAATGAAAAGAGATGACATGCTTTCTCCAGATGCCGGTTATTATAAGACCATATTACTAAATAGATACTAACTGCATCCATACAATTGCATAATTTCACGTTTTCCATATTTTCCATAAGATAAATTGGAACACATTAATAATTTTTAGGCAAGTGCAACATGGTACTGATGGGTTGGCATCTTTCTTATAAATCCTTATAGTTCCCATTATTCAAGTAATATAAACTCTTCATTTTTTTGGTCTTCATTCCACCACCGGTTGCATTGCATCCATATAATAATAATAAAAAATCAACTCTTGCTTTCTCCTCCACATTTTTTTTCATTGCAACGCAGCAGCAAGTAGCTATTCAGCTTTATATGATGAGAGAATATTTAACCTCAACATCTCACTTTTCCTCTGTTTTGATGATATTTCATGAAATCTTAAGGGGAAAAGCCATACGCTTATGGTTTCTATTTAACACCGCATAAACGAAATGACCTTCCCCTTAAAACCCCAGAAATATAGGTCCCTCCTCAACCCTCCGGCCGGCAGCCATATTTTTCAAGTGTAAACATCCCAGGTCTCAAGGTATTTTGCGTTTCCCCCAGATTTAAAGGGCAAGATTGGCAGATGAAGAAGCAGCTTGTTTGAGGTTCCATTTTCCAATCCAAACACGTCTTTAGATGGAGATGATGAAAAGGACCACTTCTTTCTTGCACTAACCAACGTATCCGAAAGACTTTTGGATGGCAATGATGGTGGTGGAAGCGAGAGAGACCAGAACGAACTATTAAACCCCAGCATTTTGCCATGGGCGATGTTCATCGCAATTTTTTGTGCAAATCCCGTCCAACCTATCCACCAACCAAGGTTGCATTTCTTTCTTCCCATAAACTCCAATTTGAGAGTCGACCCCTTTCTTTACATATATATATGGTGGGAGCTTTACAACAGCTAGCACAACTACCTCTCATCTATCTACCTGTCTCGACCGCTGATTAGCGTAGGATGTACAATGATGAAAAGTCACAAGAATGCGCATCACAACATGGCAATTCAAAAACTTGAAAGACCACACCATCCCCATGATGATGATGAGTGAATGGGATGCAATTTTCATACAAAATACAATGAACTATCATCCTCATCTTGATGAAGAACAGCGGATCTAACCATCCATCCCACGAGATGTACAAGCCGGACACGGTATATACCCATTATATACATAAGCTGCATATATATCAGCATATCTTAACTTGCTTAAATTGCAGGAGGGGATTTAAACACACATTTAATGACAGGGAATAAATCCAAGTATTGTACAGAGTTTTATATTCAAATTATCCAATGTTTTGGTTCTCTTCTTTCATTTACTCGAGTATAACAAACTATATGGAGAATTCTCATTTTTCATGAGAATTACTCAACGCAGTGGATTTTTTAGCATTTAGATCATTTATTCGAACAACTTTTTAAACTGATGTTCTCACAATTGGGATTCTACCAACTCAACTTGATGTCATCTTGAATTTCATAAAAGTTATTTCACCTCCTTTTTATTAATCTCTTTCTAATGAATGTGACTGGCCAAAAAATCCTTTTTTTAGATGATGACACGAGACAAGTGATTATTCTAAATCTGCCACCAGTTTTACACACTCAAAAACATTCTTTCTGGATGGCATTACATCATTGACACCTGGTTTCTCTCCCTTTATGATTTAATACTAATGCTCCCTCCCTCTTTTTTTATTCTATGAATCTAGTAAAATGTATAAAAGCAATGGATAGAGAATTCTGTCACGCTTTTAAACCAAACCCAGTAAAATAAATCCCATGTACTGCGTCATCATAAAATTATGCATTTACACTCCACTCAAAGACTTTTAAAAAAATCCATTTTATAATGAATATTTGAGTGATGTAAGATGGATGGTGATATCTGCACAATTGGCATTAGAGAAATACTTTAAGCACTGAATGATGGGATATAATTTTATATAGTTTTTAAACAAGTTTGCAGCAAAATCCTCTTTGTAATGTTACAAGATGTGGCAAAGTGCAGTAAACTCGGAGCATTTGCTCCCAAAGAGAAATTCTAAAGTTCCATATAAACCTCAAAAAAAAAACGTGAGTGAATCTTCTCCATCCATCTCTACAGCAGAGCCACATAAAACCTTTCCCTTTGTTCCCCATAGATTTCGTTTCGTTGTAGACTTCAAAAGGTGCCCACCTTGCGTTTAAAATGCAAACAAAATAATTATTCAAATCTATCTTGGAAATATGTACGTTCAGTTTCTCACAGGATTTAATTAATTGGCTCAAAAATAGGAGATCTCTATACAAACATTTAATGCATTTCCTTTTGTAATTATTATGAGAAACTTGGTTGTAATGAAACACTTTTGGCCATACAACCTTTGATCTTGGTGCACCAACTCATATCTTTTTTTATAACCAAGATGTCCATGCTGGTTAACATTTTATAGGTTCCCCATAACATAGATTATTAAGAGGCTTGAGAGCATAACCTTATGCAATTCCTATACAGGATAAGTAATAATAATAAATACGGATGATCCTGCATATACAGGCAAAACCCATAGCTTATCCAAACACAAAATACAGATACAAACTTTATATTAGAAATTACGCATTAATAAAATGTCAAAAATGTCCAATTTTATAAAGATTAAAAAAAATTTTGTAAATCCTCAAATGGCTTGCAATTCAAATTCCTATTGACATCATATATCTGTAATAATCAAGAAGGAGTCTCATAAAAATAGTTAAAAATACACGCTATAATTTACAATATACTTCCTCTTTGGCTAATTTCCGAATAAATACAATGTCCCCTTGTATTAGCTGGTAAACAATAACAAAAATAACTTTTATATTCACTTATCTTTTGCAACAAAACCTTATCAACCTCTCCCCTGTACTTCACACGTGTGTTTAATAACAAATTTTTAATGAATTTCCATTTGAATCCTGTCTCCAAAAGAAAGGCTAACCTCCCCCCTTTAACTTTAACTTTAAAAATAACTACCCAAACTCTCCAACAATAGCAACCCCTCTTTTTTAACAATTGAGCCAACAATTGAAATTTATATCTTGCCCTTATCCTTCTCTTAATTTCTTTGTTGAAAAAAGCCTTCCCCCACTCCCCCTTCCTCTCTTAACAATAAGGCAACAATTAAATCCCTTACCTGAATGATTTTTATCCTAAAATATCCCGGTTTTTAGTGTTAATACTTTAATCGATTGTAATGGATAGAACTGGTGGTGGTGGAGGAGGAGAGAGTCGTCCATATTATTATAACGCCATCCTCCTCTTCTTCTTCTCTTTTTCTATATCCCCACCAAACCAACCTCCAACTCAACTTGTTTTAAAAAAACTGTCCCTTTGACCTTCAAGGGACTGGAGTAGCTTATCTTTATACAAATATATGAAAGGATATCAATGGCCCTTATTTCCAAAATACAAGCGGACCACCCTGGGGTTAACTGTCTATGCTCAGAGTGGACTGTTCCTTCTCCCAACAACTCTTCACAAAGTGCACAGGCGAACAACCCGAACCAAAATTCACTTTTTTTTCACGCAGAGGATTTACAACAAACAAAAAACAGGAGAAAAATAAATACAATCAAATAATAATAAAATTAAAAAGGACTTTTTTACAAAAAAGAAAGAGGGAGTGGTTGGGGGGTTATAACTTTACCTTTTTTTAAAACAATCCCTTCTTTTAAAAGAAAAACAGTTCCTTTTCATCCATCCTTTTTCCTATGATTTGGAGGGGGGTGGGGAAATTTAGGTTTTTTTAATGAGGACGGTGTGGGTGGACTGCCCCTATGAAAAGAATGTAAAAGACCACACCCCCTGAGGTTTAGATGTATTGTTAGAGATGGGATTATTGGTGGAGAGTCTGGAGACTCCAAGTTCATTGACAGGGGTGGCCAACGCCCTCCTCCATTCTCAACCCAACCGTTCATTCCCCTTGTTCACCTATCAACAACGTGGCCACGCCCCCCGCCCGCCAAATTCAAATCCATTTTTATTTACAACACATGGGAAAGAGGGGATCTTCCTTTCCAGGTTTCAACAATAGGAACAACAAAGAATGGAGGGGGAGGGAGAAAGGAGGGGGATGAAATGTCGAAAATGTCGAAATTTATTACTACAGTATCCACATGGTATGAAATGATTTATATTGGAGCAGTGAGCAGTGTTTAATTGCCGGATGTTATGTTATAGTGCAAATTGGGGATGTTTGTTCAGAATGGAGGATTTCAGAGATGACGAATCCTTGTAGATCGGATGTTTGGTATATACCGGAACACAATTTGCCGGGTTGGATAAGGGATAGTTTGGATAAAGGAGAGTGGGTTAAGGGGAAGCTATATTGTCCAAATTGTGAGGCTCGGTTAGGTTCATATAATTTTGTTTCCGGATTTAAATGCAAATGTGGATCTGAAGTAAGGGGAACATAAGGTTGGAATATAAGGTTTTGCTAATTAAAAAATTCTTTAGGTTGTACCCCCTATTCACATAATCAAGAGCAAAGTTGATTTTATACTTTGAAGAATATACAAGTTACTCTGAGATGATTTATTGAATAAATATTTAGGTTTTTGTGCCAAATAAAAATTTGTGGCCGACACATTCCTTTTCGCTAAATATTTGTAAATAATACTGAATTCATGAATTTTTGTTACTACACGTAAAGGCATGAGGTATTTGTTTTTGGTACTTGACTAAAAGTAGCATAGGACAAGGCCAGAGATATTACGAAGCAAACAATGTTTCATTGGGCATTAATACTGGTACTAGATTATACGTCAATCAATTATACGTTATCAAGGCTGTAGCAAAGGTCATGTTAGTCAATAAAATGTTCTTGCACTAAAACTAGACTTTATATTTAAATACCTCCTATAATAAACTTGTTTGAAAGGTTTTTGAGTGGACCCTATGGTGAAATCTGTTTTCAATTAGTTTCAAAAGGCATAAAAGGATATTCAGTAGTTCAGTACAGTGTATGGTGTACAACATTTGTTTTTTTTTTTCATTAACTAGATTTGTATTGAAAATAGGGCGTATTTCAAAGAATTTAAAAGCTCGAAAAGCAAGTTAAAGTTGAGTCAGTTTAAAGTCGAGTTTCATCTCTAGTGTCAGCTTCTTGCAGGTCCTTGTTGGAAGGTTTCGCTAAATTATGGCTGTTATTTGCAATATCCACTGCTGGGACGATTGTTGAAGACTTTTTGGAAGTTAAAGTACATTCAGAAGTTGGTTTTAAAATTCGTCGAGAACTTGAAGAGGCTTGATTGATTTGCGTCGTGTCGATGGATCCTTTTCTTGAAAGGGCTTTTGTTTTAGTGACATCGATAGGGAATGCGATTGAAGGGGTCGATTGAGCCTTCATTGAATTCTTTTGGGATATAGTTCCTACTGTTGGGTGAAAATAAACGTAGTATAGCACCATAAATAAAATTCCAAGAAAGAACAAGGCGTAGTCTCCAACTAGTCCAGAAACACGAAACCATAAAATGTTTGGAGTGCTCAAATTGAAAGAGAAAAACCACGTGAATAGAAGCACGGTATTTTCCATGAAGCAAATCATATAAAACGTCACATATTTGTATCTTGTCGGTTCCTCTCGAATGTTAAAAAACGTGAAAATGTAGATAAATGCGACAATAATGTTGAAAAGAGCCTCTTCACATTTTGTCTCACAAGTATTTGACTTTTGGACTAATAGCCAAAATAGCATTGCACAAAAATGGCACATACAAACTGGAACCTGCAAAAATAAAGATTAATAAAAACAAATGCAAAAGTGTATGAAAAACTCTTACTATTAAAATAGGATAAGTTGCTGCAAACACACTTAGGGAAAAGACCCGAGCACCTATAGAAAATATGAATTTCAATAAGAATAAAACAATTAGAATAAGAAAAAACATACTGATACAGCACATGTGCCAACAAAATTGCAAAAGTGTGCCTTTACAAGAAAGATTAGTCTTATCTTGCTGTGCGTATCTGATTGAACGATGGTAAGCTGAAAGTGACCAAGCCAAGCTAACCAACGAAGACATTATCGCAAGTATTTGCAAACCAACTGAAAAATATAAGGTCATATGTATTTGTATGTAAATACATATAATAAGGCCATACAGCATTTATTTGAAAATGGCCCCTTTTCATCGTTGTAATGATAAATCAAGATATACAACTGTAGAGTAACTTGAGGTGCAGATTCCAAAAAAGCTTCAAAAAGTCGAATTAAAGTAGAATCCGCATCTTCATTTATCATACACGAGTAATACTTGTACTGGTTCGCACGATCATTTCTCTTTCCTGCTTTTCTACTTTTCATCCCATATATTAAAGCGTCAAAGTACCTAAACAAAATATATTCGATATACATGTATATGAATATTAATAGTAATTATATTTGGCTACCTCAAAACCGGTGCAATTTGTAATAACAAAAATACAGTTCTGACAACCCAGGCTTTACAGGAAGCTTTAGGAATGGTGGGATTGTCCATGTCCATTACGTACCTACAAATAAGTTCCTTCCTATAAGTACTTGTTCACACAAGAGACCAATTTTCATACCATCTTAAACTGAAAGCAGCCATGCACACACTCGGTACTGTACAATTAAATTTACTTTACATCCATACTTTATACATAAATTACACTCACCTATCACAAAAATGAGCGTAAGTATAAAGTAATATATATGTTGGGATTCATACATGACATAAGCCACATACAGATCCATTGCCAAATCCAATACAAAGGTAAATATTGAGAATAATATACAAGCTATATCAAACCAATTGAAACGTAAGGATTCTGGTATATGATCAATTTGATCTTCAGCTTGAAGCCATTGAGATTCAGGATATTCTAATAATACAATTGGATTTCCAGCTCCATTACTTTTCCCCCCATCCTTGCCCCCTTCTTGAAGATCTTTTAACATTCCAGAAGCAGACATAACTCCAGCCCCCCCTCTACAATCTATAATAACACCCTCCAGACACTTAAACTTCCATCTTGGACAAAAAGGGATGATTTTATTGCATGTTTAATTCCATCTTGTTGTTGATCCATGATTGTTGGGAATTTCCATTGTTTCTCTTGATCAAAAAGTGATGAGATTAAATGTATTTATGTGATTCCTACCTTATCTCAACCCCAACCTCCCTTATCCTTTAGGATAAGCTCTACTTTTGTTTGTATTTTGATAAAAATAAACAGAAGGAACAAAAATATTGAAAAGCCCGCGAGTTCCAGTCTACGTGTAATACAATATATCGTGTACTCCAAAACCTTTGGGTTATCTTATCCTTCGTAGTTATCACTGTAAGGGGGGGACTTGAGCTCAAATATAAGGGGATAAGATGTATGCATCATATTGTAATTGTTATTTCCATTCCAGGATCATAAATTGCGTCTGATCTATAAGGAAATATTGTGATAAGGATGTCAGAGGTTGCGGATTGGTTCAAAAGTTTGCCCTTATTTACCCGATACTGGTTTGGAGGAACGTTGGCGTTGTCGTTGGGTGGACGGTTTGGACTCCTTCCAGCACAATGGTTGATTCTAAATTATACAAGGATCTTTAGTCATTTTGAGGTATTAATCAGCCTTATGGAGGGGAGGTTGATGAAATGGATTTGTTGATGAAATGGATTTTTTATAGTTTTGGAGACCAGTTACGGCATTATTGTTTTACCCGATAACACCTCAAACAGGATTCCACTTCCTACTTAATTGTTATTTTCTTATCAACTATTCTAAATTACTGGAAAATGGTAAGATAAGATCTCATCAGTATGTGGGATATATTTACAAGTTGTTTTAAAGGGGAATTTCAAACCGTTCCTGCGGACTATGCTTTTTTATTATTGATGAATTGGATATCTTGTGTTGGATTTGGGCTATTTATGAACATGATTGTGCTGATGGATCCCATGGTTCTGAGTGTTTTGTACATTTGGTGTAATCTTAACAAAGACACGGTGGTCACTTTCTGGTTTGGTACACAATTTAGAGCAATGTTTCTACCATGGGTGTTGTTTGGATTCAATTTAATCTTATCTGGAGGGTATTTACTTTTCAACTGAATCTCATCGGGTCACATTTTATAATATTTTGCAGTGGAGTAGCTGAATTGATTGGAATAGTTGTTGGGCACATTTATTTCTTCTTAAAGTATCAGTACCCTCAACAGTACGGTGGTAACCAACTTATATCTACACCCGGATTTTTGTAAGCTTTCATCCCACATTATTTAATGGTAACGAAAGTGTTTGATTCCTAAAAAGGTCTGCTTGGTTTCCACAAAGGAGAGGACCTGCTGGATTTGGACAACCCCCACCAGGAGGTGATTAATTATAAGGACCTAATTTTATATTCTAACTATATTATGTGTTATGATTAGCTCCTCCACGTGCGAGAGCTGGGGGCTATGCATGGGGTCAAGGTCAACCTTTAGGTGGATAAAATACCAATGTTTTTATCGTGTTGTTTGTAATAATTAAAAGTTAAGGGAAGGTGCATGATGGGTATGTTAATCGCGGATATATAAAGTTCTTTTCACTTTGCAACAAAATATAACTTGAAATAAATATGTTATTCGAACATGTCAAAGTCTCTGCTTTCCGATGGTCCAATTTAAGTATTTAAAATATTCGGCAAAAACTATGCAACTTCATAAAACTTGAACAAAATGGTAGCGAGTGGGACACACTGTATGTATTTCATGCTAATAAGTATTGCAGAGGATAATTGAGTTCATTTTACTAATTATTCATTTTACTGTCATACGTGTTGATTAGTCGTTTTAGATTATTCAAGTTTTGGAGCTTTAACAAAGTTCATTGTAAAGTTTATCATTTCCTACTTTATATGTATGTATGTCAACAAAAGGAAAGAAAATGCTGCTTTTGATCGAAAACAACTACGTTATGTTACATTTACGCTGCCGTATTATTCCTGTACAATTTTCATAAGTACATAATCTTAGGTCACAAAAAAAATCAAACGTACTTTTAACAATTGTACTTTTTCCAAGCACTACAAATTGTGAAGAAATTAAAAATTATATTTCATTCCAGATCTTTCAACCCGTCTTTGTTGCTTCATATGCTTGTGTTAGCAAAAAAAGGAGTTCTCACTTTTGTGTAAACAAAGTACAAAAAACAGCGTCAGGAATGTTAGTCACTAAATCTAACGTCTTGTACAACAAATCCAACCAGCATGTATTCCGTATGTTGTAAAAAAAACAATAATTTCTCTATTTAAACTAAGAATGCGTCAGTAAATATGATTTACAGGTTTGACTTTTGCAAAAAAAATAATGGTTATAGTTATTATAAATAAAAAATAAATAAATGATCCCAGTATATAGTTTGGTTAATCACGAAAATAAGACTATCGACACTAATGACATGTCAGTTACCGGTGGAATTATAGAGAACAATCAGAAAAAAAAACATTTAAATTAATCAGTCACGATGATATTATATCCAAAGATATATGTTTTAAAACCACAAAGTTGGTTAAATGTATTGCAGGAAAGTAAGTTTCATCAATCAGACGTTCAAGTTATTCTGACCACTATCTTCTAGGTTGTCAGACTTAACATTATTTTCTACTCGAGGCTTTTTTTGTTTTATGATAAACAAAAAACTATTGGTTAAGGGATTTGTTAGGTTGTACTACATCATTGTGTTAAATTAACGCTTCGATGTTCTTTCCTGCTCCAATATGGCATCTAACTGATCCGTCAAATCAGCTAACATACTTCCAATATCGCTGAGCACATCGCCACCTTGGTTTAGGTGATTGCCAGCTAATTCTGTACAGGCTTGGTTGGGTCGTTGTGCAGGTTTTTGTTGCTTTATCGTTCCTGCATTGTCATTTGCTGCAATATAATAACAATAAAATATCTTATAAAAATAATTCCAAACTTACCAAAAGGTAGAGATTCTGACTCTGTGCTGGAATTAGATTTGAAACTGGCATCTGATCCATTTCGTCTAACTCTGAATCCTAAACTTGAATTGAGATCAGTATCAACAATAGAGAGATCATTTCCAACAGGTGATGGATCTCGAGACTTTAGCATTGGTAATGTCGATCTACCACTACTGTATGATGATGATCCATTTACAGTGTTGTTGGTGTTGGATCTGGGTAGATTTCCATAATATGGGCTGGAAATTGGATAAGCCGCATTTCCATGAATATGAACTGCTGATTGACTGTGAGGTGATACTATGGCAGATTTAATGTCCTCTGAAGGAGGCGGAGGTAGAGGGAAATTATCTTCGTCCAATTGTTGAGAAGAACTCAACGAAGAGCAACTACTTCGTCTTGGGGGAGGAGGTGGTTGACATTTTGTAAATGTCGTGACTGAAGGAGCAGACGTATTGATATATTGAGGACCAAAAGGCCCAGGGTTTATAGGGTAGGCCACAGAACTAGAATCACAGCTGCTATGTACACCCCCTCCCATGACTTTATTTATTGGCTTATGTTTTTGTAATCGTGGAAGCGTCCATGTATTCGATGATGTTGTTGATTGTTTCAGAGCAGTGTTCCCGTTAGTTATACTACTACTGTCACAATATCCAATTTTTTGTTGGTTCGTGGGAGGATCACTATCTTCCAAACTCTTGAATCTTAGGTTTTCTCGATTTGATGACCAACCGGTAGCATTCGTTGAAGAAATTGAAGAGCAATTATTTGACGAAGGGGGTGGATTTCGAAGAAACGAAGATGTACCGTAAATTGGTTCGTCTTCTGGGGGACTATCTAATGCAGAGTTACAACCACCTCCATGTCCATTTTTAACTCTTATTGATATTACCTCGGGGTGATACAGTGGTTGCTGTTGTTGTTGACTATGACTGATGATATTATTTGCATTGGTAACCGTGTTGTTTCCTCCTGACGATCTGTCATAACTATTATTAGATAACATCGACACAGGAGGTGGGTGATGAACTTGTATTTGGTGTGATACAGCATTTACTCCTGCTGATAAAACAGGAGATTGATGATAAGCTTGATGTGTTGTAGTGGGCCATATGTTTCTTTGAATATGATGACGAGAATCAACTGTGTACTGTGGTAATTCTTGGGGATGGGGGAGCGGTTGAAAATAAGGCAATGCTGAAGTGGATGATAAATGTTTTTGCTGCGGAGGCTGCTGTGACATTGAAAATGCCTGTAAAGGTGTGATATATGCGTTATTTGCATAAATGGGCGCTACACGTTTTCCGGACAAGATATCTTGAATTCTTTTTATAGCCAACATAAATTTTTTCTGATGACCCAATTTAAGTATTCCAATGTCATCCAAATCCTCCCACGTAATATTGGTGGTTTGTCTTACATTTCTATACCCTTGGTCCATAAGTCGAATTAAGTACTCATCCAATTTCAAAAGCCTTAACCATTCTTCAACGGTTTCAGGAATGTAATCTGGCAACCCTTCAGATATATTTAATTGAGATATTTCCGCTTTGATTTTTTTTCTATGATGTGGTTTAGTGACTCCAATTGCATTCTGAAATGTAGAGTGAATATAGGAACCGTTGTAGAATAAATTAATAATGCTCACTTACCAAATCCTCAGGAGTCATTCTTGATACGGTATGCATATCATAGCCAGCTTGAATAAAATTTTGATAATAGCACTCCAAATGCATTGCCGTCAACCAAGCATTTAGAACTTCCTGATCTGGTAAGGTGTTGATCATGATTTGAACGTCAAAATTACGGATTTCTTCCGAAGGGATTGAACCCAATGAAGAACTTGAACTGTGATATGAATGACGAAAACTTCCTAAAGAAGATTCCGAAGATAGTGCCCCACCAGAATATCTAACTCCTTGAAATGTACTTGAAGTAGCAGTAGCACGTCCAGAATCAAAACTCGTTCCAGAGTTTCGACAACCATTGCTTCCACTCCCGACTGAGCCAATGACAGAACCACACCCAGAGGCTGTAGTTGAAGATGCTGTTGAGCTAGGACTATCTCTTCCACCTGGGCTGCTACTCATCTCATCTAACATCCAACGCTATCCCCTTCCCCCTTCTTGAGCCACCAATAATAATAATAATAATATATTCCAATTATATATTTTACTCCTTTTTCCTTTTAATCAAGGGTTGTATGGCGTTGAGGGGACGTTTCCTTTTATTATTTAATCTTTTCACAACTACTCACTTTGGTCTGGGAATGATGTAACTTCTGCAGATATCTGCAAACACAATTAATTAGTAATTTCCACTAATTAAACAAGTAAAGTACTTTCAGATAAAAAGTAAAAATAAAAATCCTACAGCTCACAAACTCCCAAAACCATTAAACTCTTTAAACATGGGAAAAGGTGGATTTAAATTAACTATGCCATTACGCGAGTGTTTAAACATTGTGCTTATCAATCCCACACTTTAATTAACATCCCTTATCATTCCCCCCTTAAAACTTTCAATTTTTAACTTACTTTAATTATTTGTGAGATAGGATTAGACTTATCCTTGTCCTCCCCATTTCCTCATCCCCTAAATCTGCTGAAGATCTTATCCAAAAAAAGGAAAGATAAGAAGGTCCTTGTTTTTATTTTCAAAAGTGGAAGTACATGAGTAAATTGAAGGGATGATGTTGCAACTGAGTGAGCGGGAAATTCAAATAAAAACTTTCTCCATCATTTCCCTTCCTCTCTCCAGCACATGGGAGGAACACACGGGTTGGGACATTATTTCGTTTCAAGATAAGACAAGGTGAAGATAAGGACGAAGATTTTTTGGGAGGGATAAGAAGAGCACTTTTTATGGTAATATTTATTTTCAGGGGAATATGTCGTTGAATAGGATGGAAATCCTTAAATTATACAAAACTATGATGAGGGAAAGTCAAAAGTTTAGTGCTTATAATTACAGGTGAGGATTTATTTCAAGGGGGCTGCCCTTACATGTTTTTTTTGTAGGAACTACGCATTGAGAAGGATTCGAGATGGTTTTAAAGAAAATAAAGGATTACAAGGGGAGGAGAAAGTGGCACAACAAGTTTCAAGTGCGAAAGCAAATTTAGAAATTATAAAACGACAGGTAAGGGGTTTGTTTTCCTACTTTTTTTGGATTATTTTTGGTGATGAATTTTAGGTAATTATTGGGAACATGTATAAAGCAGAGAAGTTAGTGATAGAACAATAGTAGTACAATTTGATGAGTTACGTGGACAATTCCAAGGGTAGAATATTTCTTTGATAATTGAACATGTATGGATGATGAAGGAGTAAAAAGCTGGTTGACTTTTGGAATCACAAAATTTATTTCTACTTAATTCCCTTTTGATTTTTCATGATTTGAAGTGGAATGATAAAATTTATTAAATTGTTGCTCATCAGAGCCGCATCCTAAAGGCCCTATAAAAACCATGTAAATAATAGGATTGCAATATTTTGTTTTGTAGCTACCGATTAAAATCCTGTGATTTTGAAACGACATGCTCAAACTCTGCAAAACTCAACATCCCATCATCATCTAGGTCAGATTCAGCCTAAAAATGCTGAAATTTCCACAAATTCCCAATAATCTCATTTATTTATACCATAAGATTTTGTACAAGTTGATTTATTTCCATTTGAGCCAAAGTTTCATCTCCCAAAAGTCTTCTTACGACTTCTTCAAGATCCTCCGGTCCCAACATATCATCTCCATCAAAATCTAAAGGAACATCTTGAAAACTTTCCTTCTAGAAAGGAGCAACAATTAAATTATACCAAATATCCTAAATGCATATTCAGCCTTCAATGAAATGGGAGCATCTTCACTAAACACGGACATCATATCCAAAAAATCTTCAAAGGAACAATCACCATCTTTAGAGGAGCTGAAGACAAGACAGATTCTATCTCCAAAAGGATTGAATTTTAACTCTGGATGATTCAGCATAATTTCCATTGGAAGTCGGACGTCTTTGGTCACAACAACTTCTTGGGCGGGGGCAAGGGCTTGGAATTTCATGTAAACTCTAAAGTGATCCAAATGTACATGGATATGAAAGTTAAGAAGGAAATGAAAGATCTTACTGAAGGACTTCACTTTCTGTCAAGTAGGTGAGGTCGGTGTAGTCTTGCATCTCTTCTTTGGTGAATACACTCCCTTGGCCACCCATCATGTACTTTACAAGCTTTATAATAATTCCAAAAAGAGGTTGAGAGACATTGGTTAGACCTACTCCATTGTTGTCCAACAATGTAAACAATTAGTTGGATTGGAATCTGAGAATATAGTAGAGATATTTAAGATGCTATTTATTTTGAGTTTTATTGAGATTTACTTTTACTAACCCGAATTTCCTTGTTTCAAGTCTGAATTCGGTTTTCGGTTATTTCTTGTTGAGAGGGGAATGTTGCCTGGAAATTGACTTGGCTTGCGCCTTGCTCTTCCTTTTTTCATCTTGTTCTCTCCTCCATTTGCATCTCTTGTCCAAACTTTCATTGTTTCTCCTTCTCTCTGTCCTGTGAGGGTGAACTTGAGTTTTGGGAACCAAGGGTTGCATGTTTTTTAACAATTTCAGCATTCAACGGAGCCCTTACAACCAGTCATAACTACATAGGGTGAGTGAATGCCTCCTAAATTACAAAAGGATTAAAAAAGAGTAAGAATATTCAAGTGAGGGGATCGATTTCTCAAAAAAAACAGGAATTGTAGTGAAAGGTACTCTTTTTCCAGTTGGATGATGATTGGAATTGAAAAGTTGGATGAGGTGGATTTCCTAAAGGATCTACTCATCCAATATCAAACGTTGGTGGAGGAATTGGCTCAAAATCTTAATGCATCCAACCTCTTACTTCATTCAACAATAAATGTTGAGCTTGAGGATGATGCTGAAGGGTCGGGAACTAATAATGATGCAAAACTTGTAAAAAATCTTTTGGCTCAAGTGAATATTTTGGGTGAAACGAAAACAGCCTTGAAATCCTTGTTTCATTCTTGTTTGAAACAAGTTGAAGATGTTGAAGGATCAAAAGCACCGACCCAGGCACTTACATCAAAATGCAAGCATCTCCAGCTCTATGCAAAGGGTTTAGAGGGACAGGTTGAAGAGTTGGTTGCCAAACTAGGTTTTTATGAGGCTAAAATATTGGAACTGAGAAAAGATGGGGAAGAGGTTAGGAAACAAGCTGAGGCTGAGAAAGGCCTTTACTTAGAAATGAGAAAGGAAGCAGACCTGATGAAAATGAAGATTAAACAATTTGAAGGGATGAGGGATGAAGTTGAGTTGGCATTCCAACAACGATTAATACAAGAGAAACAACTTTGGGAGTATGAGACATCTCAAACTTTACGTTTTGTAAGGGTTCAGGTGGAACAACTTGTTGTAGAAAACCTAACGTTGGAAGCGAGAGAAAGGGAACTTTGTCTATTGCTGGATAAAGCTGAAGGAGTCATTGAGTTGTTAAAAACAAGGGAATTAAGGGATATGAAAATGTTGGCAAATGCTGTAGTGGGCCTGGAGTCTGCCGCAATCAACAAAGTTGAAGAAAATCATGTAATTAATGAAAAGCAGTTGGTGGAATTGGTGGAATTCAATTCAATTCACACACAAACATCGCCAATCCAGCTTCTCAATAATAAAGTTGGTCAAATGAGGGACAAGCAAGTTGGAACGGAGAATGCAGAGCCCCTTCATTATCAGGCTGAAACTCAAGATAAGTTGATAATGCAAAAGGAGAGGATTCAAGAGTTGGAGGATGTGAATTGTAATTTGATTCGACAATTCCGAGAATTAAGTGATAATATCAAGAAAGAAGACAAACATTGTGAATCCTGTTGTAGCAAGGATAACAAAAGCATAATGATTCCTCCTAATGAAAATGAACCCGTGAAAGGTGATTTGGGAAATGTACAACAATCTGCGGTTGATCAAGCTAAGGATTTAAGAATTGTGGGATTACAAACTGAGATTGATCGTTTATCTCAAGAAAATATTCGTCTTGTGTTGTGTGTTCAAGAACAATCAATTATAACTTCAAAATGGAAACAAGAGTATAAAGAGTTGGCAAAATACTGGATTTCAAATGATTATTAATTTATTTTAATTTCATAAAAATTTGTAATACAAACACTACTGGGGAATTCAATTCAATTTCTTTGAAACTCTGGGAAGCAATAAATACGTATTTTACTAGAAATGTTTATATCACATCATTATTTCAGTTCTAACGTTTCATTTCTTCAGGCTAATCAATTTGTTGGTGCTAGTTTAATTTGAATTGACGCTAAAATGAATTGCTTAATCTTTATTGATTCCAATACAGGATTTCAAGTGGCATTGAGCAAAGTTGCAAAGTTTAATAGTTGTTGTATGGCACCTGTAGTTTTATCATAAACAAACGAATAACGAATATAGAATACGGTCTCTTAATACGAAAGGTCTGAAAGCTCGGCAACAGTAACTTGACTACAATCTCTTACGTCTTGATCCTCATCTTCCCGGAGTTTTGCTAAAGTAGATTCTAATAACTTCTTAACCGGTTTAGATGATGGTTCAGCAAAATAAACTAGATTAAAAAATAATGTTTGATGTTAAATGTCCGACAGTAAATTATATGTACCTTGATTGGTGAGGCTCAATACAATGGTCTGAGCAACTTTTAACCGTACATTAGGCACTTTGTCCTTGACCAAATTTAAAAGATCAGGGAGGATGTAGGCTGTAAATTGAGCAGGAGATAAGGCTTCATTTTCAATGAATTGCCCAGCAAGTGCAGCAAATGCTTGTCGCCTTGCCCAAACATCACTTTGGCTCAGATCCCTAATAAGTTGCTGTAAGAAATCTTTCAAAATCCCAGAAACCTGATTTCTATCTGGAAAAGAGTCGTTGAGTTGCTTCACCATAAATGGAATCTAGTATATTGACAATAATTAATTGATAGAAATCTAATTACTATAAACAACAAAAACATACCACAGTCAATGCTGCCTTGCGGACCTCGGAAACTTTATCTTGCAATAACAACATTGCTAAAGGGCATAAATACTTGAAGATTTGCTCAGCATCATATAATTCAATCAAGTTTTTTAGCTGATCAGCAAATTCCAATCTAAATCTCCAGTTTCGTGAATTTTCCGTTATTGTAAAACATTCCAAAGTATTCAAGCATTTTCGTTGAGCTTCACTTCCTAACATCTGAAATAATTACAAAAACTTGTATCAAGAGTCAAATACCATAAAGTCAATGTATGCGTGCGTACCTTGAAAAAATTTGACAAGTTTCGCAAAATACCTATTCTAACTTCATCAACATCTTTTGTAGTTCCATTGTAAAAGGGTACCAAATCACGATCGGATAACTCTGGCCCTAATTCAGATAACTTAGTAGTAACAACAACAAGTATACATATTTTAATGTACGCCTTACCAAGAATGCCTGCTATTTCATGCATAGAAGCGGCCAAAGTATAGCGTACCTTCCACTTTAAAAAGAAATTGGAACAATTGATAATAACCTGCAATGAACATTTTATAAGGTAACGTACCTGAACATTGCATGCTAAAGCTTCATAACAGTCCCTGATGAGAGACCAATTCTGTGGTCCAAGAGTTAAAATAACAGCTGGCAAATTGTAAACGCAGACTGCTACGGCTTCATTATCAAGATTATCAACAATTGGATTCTCTTTACTTGGCACACAAAATGAAGAAAAATGCTCTAGTAAAACGTTCGGTACAATTTCCTGATATATAAAGGAACTATTTGGCAACTCTTCTAAAAGTCGTGGTCTACAATTCATACCTGAAAATTATCAATAATATAATGCTAATATGATTGCTGATTGAGACAAGTAGTTTTATTACTAGTTTAAATACTAAACCATGTACTTACTGCTATAAGAATGGCCGGAAAATTCATTTTCAAATTCAAATGCTGAACTGTCAACATCAAATGTTTCGCTCAGTCGCAAGGATACAAATCCATTGTCTTCAAAATTTTCTCGTTGTATGGACCCAAACAAATTCACGTAACTACGATGAACATCTACAAATTATATTATAAAGTATTTAAAAGCCGATCAAATGTACTTGTAGTAGTAGACATTGTCATTTACCTGGTGAAAGGTAACTCGAGGAAGATTGATCATTATTATTACAAGTTATTTGAGCACTTGAATCCATTGCCTCCACAGCAGTTTCATCCTCATTTTGTACAAATGAGTTTGAAAAATATTTTATATATTTACTAGTAGTAGGAATAGTAAAAGGTTCTTGCATTTCAATGTCCACCTCAATCGGAGGGATTGGATCTCGCCAGTATTGCCACGTATTATATTCGTCTTTTTCTAAAGTGTTAAGCTCGGAAGACTGATTAGAGGTAAAAATCACAAATGTTTTAAGAAGATCTGAGACCAGCTCATCAGTTGATTGCTTATTACAAGGTACGGATGCATTTCCATTGGATTCGGAGGTATAGGGAATAGTCTTTGTAATATCCATAAACCCACTGGGTAAAAACTGAGCATCCCCACTTTCATTGCAATTCACATCAGCAGTAAGTGTTTTTCTCAGATGAATCTGTTCATATATTTCTTTTCTTTTTTCTTCAAAACTCTTTTCAGAATTGAAATCAGAGGCTGCATCATCATGTACAGGTTTCATTTCATCATCAAGTCCGTCTTCATCAATATCCATCGGTATAAGAGTGAAATTAGCGGACGTGTTGTGATCGATTGTATGTGGGAGCATAACTTTCATGTTTTGATTTTGATCGACAGTGGATGTTGCTCCTCTTATGCAACATCCACTATTACTGGCGTACTTTTTGTAGTTGTCTTCAATATCACATTTTTTGGGCTTAACTATTGAGCAAGTAGAATCATTCCCATCCGAGTGTATACTTTCGTTTGTGTTTTGTGGATCACCAAAACCAACTGATTTGTACCTGCGATGCCAATACTAATTCAATTTTGTTTCAAGAAATGGATTAAATGATTATACTTACTCGGCTAAAAACTTTAGTTCCGTTTCAGTACAATCGGGATTGGATGTAGATTCCTCACCAGTTAAAAATGTCACAATGAACGGTCCTAGAGCGTGTATCGCTTGAACCTTCGGTATATTACGTTCAATATAGTATCGCTTAATGTTCAATTAGTACCTTCACCCATCTTGATGTGTCTTGAAGGAAACTCACTAAAATATCCGTGAGAATTTCTTTCCTAACTTTTGGACTGCAATAACTTGAAAAAACCGTGATTGACTCGGCGCAACTTTTCCGAACACCCCAAACCTCGTCCACGCTCAGCATACGAAAATGGCTAACCTGTGATTTCATTGTACCAGTGAAACAGGTACGTATTAGCTTACCAAAACTTTGTCGGTTAAAATGGGGCCTACAACTGTAGCAATTTCCCCAAAGCTGGAAGCACATATTCTTCTTACTTGAAACAATTGATCATGGCAAAGGTGACAAAATAGGTTCAAATATCTAATACAAAATATTAGTTTAATAAAAATACTTATGAGAACATCGAGTAAAATACCGTTTTATCGTTATGTCTTTTCCAACTAAGGGGGCTAATTTGGTCATAAACTGAAATGAAAAAACAACTGTAAAATGTGTTACTACCTAAATGTCATTAAACTAAATAAGCCTACTAACTAATTACTTTGGTGGTTTCAAAATAATTATGATTTATGAGCAAAAATACAATGTGTAAAGGGTTGAAAATTAGTGATTATTTCGAGAACGTGAGAAACAATACGTTGTTAACTTGTCAAGTCCAGCTCATCAAAGCTGGCTGTGATATGATCTATCAAAGTTTACACACCACAACCACTTTGAGAGCTGTACAAAACAATTTCATTGTCTCATCAGTTTTTCATCTCCAGAGACTAAATTCGTCAACACAATACACAACCCCCGACAAACGAGTTACGACGTGACCCGCTAGTTTAAAAGTCAACAAGCATTTCTAATTCAATTCTTTTTTTGTTTGCTTCACAACATTCAAATGTGAGAAATGAGGAAACTGTAGAGTTTCTAGCCTTGATATGAATCCATTAGCACCCTCATCATGATCACGATCAACAAAGAGTGGAATTGGAAGAGCGTCTCATGAGATGAAATATTGCTCGCGACATTCAAGATTTCCAATCTAAGGGGAATATTCCTGGTTTTACGAGAAAGACAGCAAACATTAAATATGCTATGAACTTGCCTCCATCTTAACAACTTTTCCAACCAAAAACTACAGCAATGGAATGAGCTAAAATTCCATTCTAGAAAGTTATATATGAGATCAAGTCAGAAAGTAGACGTTGTTGTCAAGTGCAAATCAACATTAGTATTCGGGTGGCGTTTGCTGGTGCCCAAGTTATAGAAAGGACATCAACGTTGATCCTTAATAATGCATCTCTAGACATTATAAACACCAAGTTAGATGGAACTGGGATGAGATCTGACTACAGAAACGATGACTATTCTCTCCTTCACCAGTTTCACCACAAACAATTCACCCTTTTACAATCCACCATCTTTCTTTTCTATTTCATGCATTTTTACAACCTCAAAAAAATTAGTGAAAACAACAACTCCATGAGATGAGGGAAAAAATGGAAAAATGATTCCATCATCTGCAGACAGATTTATGATTTTATTTTTTGACCAATGAATGTTGAATGTATCCTAGATGTATGTACACACAAGAAGACTCATTTCAAAACACCTTCAAACAGATAGGACAACTCTCGAAACGTAAAGGCTTATGCGTGTTAAAAATTCCACAAACATGTCAACATAAAACTTTGAATAAAATTATAAAAACAACCCAATAAAACTGTAAAGTAGGAGTGGCCTGATTTCTCTTTCCTTATGTCGATTTACTAAGTGACAACAGACCATCCTCTTATTTTTTTTTATTTTATTAGAAGCAAAGAAATACGGTGTTGACTGTGAATACATATTTAGTTAACAAGATATATTTAGTTGATTTATTTAATTCTACCGAATGTAAAACACCCTTTAACATAGTCTATTAAATTTTTTTGTCAAACAAATCTCCTTCAACGACTTGAAACGTAGGAGAAAATAAACTTAATGAAGGGAGCACGTCAAAAAGGGTTAAAAATGTAAAATCCAGTACTAATGATGTTTATTTTTGCGTTAGAATTGAGTAATTGACATCAATAGGGCGCTCGAGTTGCCCGAAATATCACACCGAGTAGATTGGACAAAAAGTGAACATTCCCTATACAAAGATAAGCCCACACGTCTCCTAATCCTAACGAGCGAAAGCCATCACCCTAAAAATCTTCGTCATTCTCAACACCACAACCAACTATAATAACACTGATCCTCATAATGATGTCATCCCCTTTTTCAAGACTAGAAATATGTTTTCTTCATTTTCCGTCAAGGCGATGTCCGGAATAGTTATGGGGCAATGTCCAACCTTGAGTTGAGAAACTCTGACTCATCGCTCATCAAAGCTGGCTGTGATATGAATTTTATGACATCAACATAAGCACAGCCACTTTGAGAGCGACGAGTACAGTGGGCTTGTGATAAAGATTACTCCATTGTGTTGATAATCGATGACACCAAATAGTTTTTTTATTCCAAATACGGGCAGTAGATTATTGCAAAGAATTTTATCTTTCAAACAATCCTCTGATTGATAGAGATGCTTCAACAAAGGAAATAAGTGGAAATAATAATAAAGGTGTTTCAATCTCTAGATACATTCCACTTTCACTTTGATCCACTTAAGGATGAGTTAGCTCCTTTGTGATTACGTCATTTTTGATTTATAATAAAAGCTCTGAAATTGATGGTCTTGAGTTGGCTGCAACTTCCGAGTCGGAGAGTCCAGTAGTAATGAGAGAGTCGAAACTCGTCAAATATGGCTGTGATATGAGTATAAATTCTACACACCACACCCAATTTGACGCGATTCGCTCCACTCAATCTTCAAAACCCTTGGTCTTCAGTTCGGTGAAGGTTAATGCCGTAAAGCTCATCAAAGGTGGCTGTGATATGTTTTAAGAAAGGACATAGTCATAGCCACTTTGATGAGATAACAACAAACAACTTTCCTTCTTCCTTTTAATTCCTCCCACGGTTTTTGAATCTCCAGCGACCTTCCATCTACTCAGCGTAAAGCGTGAAAGACAAGGTAGTGAGATGAACATGGGAAAGTCACATCTCACTACCCATGTCTTTCAGCCTTCCACCAGTTGTCGCTTTCTCTGTCCAGCCGCCTTTCTCGTGCTTTCAACTCACTTGTCACTTCTTTTGGTTTAATAGCCCATAACTTGAAGAAACAGCGACATTGCGCGTCATTTACAATAGACAAAGGTGTCATTCAAACCAATACTAACATAACCTTAAGTACGGAAGAATAGTTAAAACAACTTGCTATACAACGCATGAAGCTCTACTATACACCCAAAATTCATTGACCAAATCACATAAAAAGTCAAACGTGAGTAATCTTCCGTAAAAGTGGACGACACATGTACTTATGACGGTATCATTCATTTGAAGCAATAATAATAATACTACTAATAATAAGAATATGCTACTTTTCAACTCTTCCAACTCCCGGAAAACGTTATCACATTTATATTTTATTTCAATGTTACAACTAGCATCTTTGGTTCATTCAAAGTAGGGAAAATCGGGTGATGAAGAGGGGGTGGTAATTATATTACTCAACGATGTTCCATCCAAACGTCATAAAATAAGGACTTGTTATATAAAAATGCCCTCCTTCTCTTTTCTGGTTTTGATTATTTGGAACAAATCCAAACGCTACATTTCTAAGTTCTTCCATCTTCTTTTAAGAAATAAAATGTTCGGCTATAGATACAAATCTCTTTATCCTTTCATCCACTTAGACTTCTCATTAAATGCAATATTTATTCTACGACAAATTCTATGATCAGACTAGAGTGAATTAAATAACGCAACCTTAAAAGAAGTATACATTCTAACGACTTTTCATTGACGATGTTCTCAAACACTCTAAAATTTTTTAAACACGTGCTTAGACTTTAAATAGTTACCCGTCCTATGAGCAAATGTTGATTTGAATTTTTTATTGGGACCTCGAAACTCTGTTTGTCAAAAAGAATCCATAATCATGTCCTGATGCAATTAAAGAAAGCCTAAAAACCAAGACGTTTGTTTGCCATGAAATGTTGTTAAAGAAAGGAGAAAAAGGATAACTAAAATATTTCAAATAAAAGCACGATTTTCTTCAGTACAATCACTATTATTTCAAACATCTCACGTAACCGGCCCTTAATCCTCCTATTCTCAAAAAAGGAACACCCTCGACAAGTGTGAGTAAAGTGAGGGAGAAAAATGAACAAACATTATGCAAATTATTGCTAGCAACAGCACGATTTCCTTTTTACTTTTTGGTAAATTGCAGTCCGTGAGATGAACATCAAAAAAGTCAAACTTTCCTTCTCAAGGTATATGGAATCAATCCACAAATCATAATACACATAAATCCCTTCAAATTTGAAATTTTATAGGCCATGCGACAAGTGATGAATGTAAAAGATGGATTTCAAAAAAAAATGAAAGAAAGTGAGCTCATTACGCTTACAATTTACCTGTGCTATTTCCAAACGGTAGTCGTCATGAGCATGTGGAGTTGTAAAGTCCATCATGATGGGGATCACAAAGTCTTCAATTTGACTAGGAGCAATAATTCCACGTTCTACTAGTAATAGCAGCCCTGCTTGAGACGCCTTTCTCACCTATTATGAATGAAGAAAGTAAAGATTTAAAACATTTATTGCAAAGATTTGGTTTAATGATAAATATTTAGCAGCGCAAAAACCAAAAAAAGGCTGTAGCAGACACACGCGACATTGGGTTTCCCAATTATAGTTGAGTCAGACTTAACTTTCACTAAAATTTCCAACAGGTCACTCATTCATTGGAAATTCATGCTTCAGACAAAAACTCATCCGCTGACTGAATCATTAAATCCCCATAAAATACCTACAAGAAAGTCCAGAGGGCAAGAACTTTCTCTTACTCCCACTCATTATTTACGTTATGATGTACTTTCTCCTCAAAACTACACATAATCAACTGTGCAAATTCAACATTGCGCAACTTCCATAAAAGCCTTGGGTCATTTAGAATGAATTTTAGATCCAGTATGATTATTTCACTAAACAACTCGATTAACGTCGTTTACACAAAATGTTACCTGTCCTTTCATGTGCAATTGTGTGGATATGGAAAATACACACTTATACTCACTACAAATTATACATGTGTACTGACTGCATTTGATAACAATAGATTTTCATTCAGCAATTACTTACTACCAACCACTATTGTACTACTATAAGTGTATTTTAAAAAACTCATTCACACGTTTCAAACATTTCGTGACAAGAAACCATATGCACTCCATGTTAATGCACCTATACTTGCAAATTAATATATTAACAAACTCCTCAACTCTTGTCGACGCATCAGCACGGAATATTGTGATTAAAATGCTAATAATGAATGAGTTTACTTTGATCAACAAGTATTTTTACCTGGGTAAATTTGTCAGTGAGGGATTTGACAATGTGTGGGAAAATGTGTTGAAGTAACACGTAATCTAAATGTGGTCCTTGTTCATGGCAAAACACAGCTATCTGTGGAAGCTGCTCCATTACAGCTGCTCTTACAGTGTGTCCTGAAACAAAAGAGAAAAAATAGATTCAAATATTTATTCCATTGTCATTTGGAAAGACTGCATATTAGTAGGCATAGTACTTGGTAGGATGCTTAATAGATGTCAAAAAACATTAAATTGATCACTTATGAAGGGGATGATTTAAACAACATTGTCATTTAAAGTTAATTTGGTGCCGAAAAAAGAGCTGTTTGATAGAGCCTGTTTTATTACAGTCAACTTACCATTTCATCCCATCAAACCTTTAGTTTTTTTTATTACTCGCCCCTTCAAGTCCTAACAAGTCAAAAGTGAGTCATGGGAAGTACAAAAGACCCATCGGTTCAAACCACCGTCCATCCATCCATACAACGATCCACAACGGTAGCATTATTATTAGAAATAATAATAACAACAAGCCATACATTCTATACTCCTGATTGTAGTAGTAAATCTACTCTCGGATTGGATTGGAATGAAAGAGATGTTGAACCCCGTTGGGTGAATGCGCAACTGCAGCACCGCATATCCGAATTCAGATCGATATTTGCAACGCCTCGACCAACTCTCACTCTCTGTTCATTTTTTCGTTTGAAAACTATCCAACTACCCTTGGAACCCATGATTTCCTTCACCCCACCACCATCAACTCTTGTATAAAAAGTACTTCTTTTGTACTCACAATTATTGCATTGTTAATTTCACTTTCTCCTCCATACAATCTTCAATGTGCTTTTCATGGATTACATAACTATAACATTCAAATGTTGAGTCGTTGATCCCCCCTAAAATTAAGAAAATCCAACTTTTGCAATCACTACAATTGTACACCACAAAACAACACAGTAAATAGATTTTGAGCGTCCCAACAATTCAAGAGAATAATGTTGAATTTTCACCCAAAACACTGTAAACACCAAACTCTAGAGTTC
The DNA here is from genome assembly GCA_036491945.1 of Paranurophorus simplex. Classification (NCBI taxonomy): domain Eukaryota; kingdom Metazoa; phylum Arthropoda; class Collembola; order Entomobryomorpha; family Isotomidae; genus Paranurophorus; species Paranurophorus simplex. The sequence continues at coordinate 78,314 of JAAOWG010000014.1, forward strand.
TCTCCCTCCTCGTCTTTCTTTATTTAGCACTACTCGAAATGTAATGGGGATTAAAAGCAAGAAGTTTCTGAGAAGGATGGAAAGTATTGTGGCAGCTGCAAACGGTAGGAGGGTGAGAATAGCACGAGTTGACCAAGATGAGGCCAAAAGTTCATATTACACAGGGTTGTTGAAGGGGAGAAAATGTTATTACGGGGAGTAACGAGAATTTCCTGTGACTCAAGATAGCAAGAGGTATTGTGCGTTTGTGAGAGAGTTGGAGGAGGTTGGAGAAATATATTAGAGAGAAGGGGAGATATCATGGAGCAACTCTTGGTAAATTCGGAGCGACAGACCGAATTCCGGCATCAATTCACGAAGGACAACGTACTAACAGCAACTCCCCGTCTCATTCTTTTACTACGATTCGGTCTTCAAATCGGTTGTAGAGAAAGCTCCTCCCATACCATCTACTATACCGCAACCCGGTGTAATGGTTCCCCGAATCTTCCTTTTTTCGGGAACAACCGGGGGTTAGGTTACTGCATTTCTCGGTAAAAAAAAACAAGCCATGGCAGTACAGCCTTAAAAACACTTTAGTTTCGGGTAAAAAAAATTCGTAGAAACGAGGAAGATCTTGAAATTCCTCAACTCGTACCAAAATACTACGGATTTACAACCACAAAACGGTTCCCTCCGTCTGTGCCATTCAGCTGCATCGATTTCCCACTCCCTTGAACAACCTTTCTCCTTTGAAATCAGTCTGTTCCTACAATATTAAATCCACTTTCCTTTCATGTCCTCCGTTATTACCACCACCACAATTCAATTAGGACGTTGCTACTCTATAATAAACCGCAGTAATCGGGTATAGCCAAGTAGCGAAAGATTATTGTTTGGTATTGGGTACTGGGTGTGGGATTGGGTACTGTGGGTATTGGGTACTGTGGGTATTGGGTATTGTGGGATTGGGTA